>CAUYRT010015580.1:0-100215 GCA_963574885.1 Lepilemur ruficaudatus | reverse complement strand
TTAAAGTATAATTCACATTCCATGCCATTACTCCATTTTAAGTGAACAATTAAATGCTTATTAGTAAATTTACCAAGTTGTACAGCTATTCACATAAATCAGTTTTAGAAGATTTCCTTCCTCCTATTAAGACCCCTAATTTCTATCCCCAACTACATTTCAAGCATGTCCCTCCCCTTCACAGTGCTCACCACATCCCTCAGATGTGGGTCTACCCTTCCAAGTTGTTGGTGTTTTTTAAAATAGAAATGTGTGTTTATCATTTGAGTTGATTCAAGGTTTTGAGGTTGTTATGTATATAAACACTTTTGTTGAAATTCCCCTGATTTCAATCCTTGGCCTATATTTCTTTTCATTCTACTCAGTCTTCCTGGGTAATTTTTAATACTGTCATAATTGTAACTATTAATATATGCTGTTGACTATCAAAATCTGATCATTTAACAAACTTCACACTCATATCCAATTATTTCCTAGAATATCCACTAGATATCCCATACATTTTCTGAATCTCAACTTGTCCAAAACAAATTTATGGTATCCTCTCTAAACCTACTCTTCCACTTATAACTAACCAATTATTACATCTGATTACCCATGTTAGACACTTTGAATATTTTCTATCCCTTGCTCCCCTATATTCAATCATCAAGTTTGGTCAATGTAACCTCCTAAACATTTTTTTAAATTCTTATCCTACTTCTACTACTTATGTGCAAACGCTCATTTTTGCTCGCCTGGAACAATAGTCTCCTAAATGGTCTCTCTGCCATCAATTTTGTCGCCCCACAATTGTCTCCTACCTGACTGCCAAAGAATTCTGAAATGCTACCAGTGTGTTCTAAAATGCAAATCTGTCCATGTCATTGATTTATTGAAAACACTTAATGGTTCCCCAGAGATTTGTACACTCTCTTCCAAAGCGTGTTTCTCAGAACTCTAGTCCCAAAAGATGATCTTTGGTAAGTGTTTCATGATCAGAAAATGTAGAGTATATTCCTGTTTTAGAGATTCACAATGTTTATTAACATATTTAAGTTTCCAAAAGACTCTATATCAAAGAAGTCTTGTTGCTAAAATGTTTTCTGAACTTTCTTTTCTCCAGCAGAATTTTCCTGCTAGGAGTAAAACTTTCTATCTACTAGGAAAGCTCCTTAACATGCCATTTAAGGCCTTCTGTGGTCTGGCTCTTCTTCAGCCATCATTTCCCCCCACTCCCTCTGTCCCACTCTATTCTCTAGTACTATGGAAGCACTGTTTCTCAGCCATTGGCCCTGGCTCAAGCTGCTGCTGCTTCCATCATTCTTCAAGACTTGTTTCAAAAGTCATTCTTGCAGAACACTTTTCCTAGCACTTATGTGCTTCCATTACCCTCCATGCTTGCCTCTTTCATTACACTTACCACACTGTTACTGAATGTAACTATCTATTAATATTTGATGAATCTCTCTCCCCACTAAACCTTTTGAAAGTAGTGGTTATGTTTCCATTCAACTTTGTATTCCCAGCATAAGCACATGCTGTGGTCTGAATGTTTGTGTTCCCCTAAAACTCATATGTTGAAACCTAATCTCCAATGCAATGGTAAGAGGTGGGCCTGTGGGAGGTGATTAGGTCATGAGGGTTCGTCCTTCATGACCGGGATTAGCGCCTTCAAAAAAGAGGCTTGAGGGAGGCTACCCCTTCTGCCATGTGAGGACTCGGTGAGAAGGCACCATCTTTGAATCAGAGAGCGAGCCCTCACCAGACAATGGATCTGCTGGCACCTTGATCTTGAGCTTCCCAGCTTCCATACCTGTGAGCAATTAATTTCTGTTGTTTATAAATTAATCAGTCTGTGGTATTTTTTTAAAATAACAGTCCAAATGAACTAAGACAGAAACATACTTGGCATTTAGTAAGAACTGAAAAAAAGTAAATAATGCCTGGCTCATGTAGCAGGTAACCATAAATAAATCCCATAAACATCAGTTAAATCAGAACAGGTTTCTCTCAACCATAAGCAATTATTTGAAGGTCTTTGAATATAAAATTAGCCCTTCCAATCATGACATTGTATCTGATGCATTCAGTGAATTCTCTGTAATCACCACAGTACCACTGTGCCTGTCCAGACATTGGTGTTCCTTTTACTGCTCTGACAGCACATATGATGTTGTTGCTCTATAAATCTGGACAGTTGTGGCATTTCATTGAGTTTCTTTTTAAGTTGAATCTTTCAGATAGACAGAACTGATCAGGCAAAGGAAAGAGGATGTGGTCAAGGATTCCCTGGATTGGTTCATAAAAGGACATAGTGAGGTAAATTAATGCTGACACAGTGCCCTCTGTCAAAACAGCCTGCTGGCCTAAGAAAATGATCACAAGCAGCATATGTGCTGGTTAGGAAAGAGCAGAGCAGTCCAGATGGCTGTGTTATGTCTGATTTTTAAATAGCCAGACTTTCAGAAGAGAGAAGGGGAAAATCCATATCCAGGTCATTCCTAACTTTTCTCTTGGGAGATCATCTAAAATTGTTGTTTTTAAGCTCCCAGGAATCCTGACCGATAAATACTGACTACTCCCTTGAAAGGTTGAGCATTCCCTTAAAACTGGAGGTCAGATGGATATTTACTAAAAATCATGCTAAAGTATCTTTTTTCCTTTCAGTTCTGTTCCCTTTTACTTACCATACATCACTTATGATTTCTACTATACTTTTGTGAGCAATTAAACCCCTGCCTACCTGTAACTTAGAGTTTGTGAATTTGGATCCTTTAATATTTATGGGTAAGTCAACCTTTAATTTAAATATATCCTGCAATCTTCAATGGATTCCTTCTACCATGAAATAGAGGTATCTGCTGAAAAGGGTACTTCAATTACCCAATCCAGTTGTGCAGGCAGGGTCCATCTCTTGTCCCATGGCATATGATTTATGAAAGAATCCCTTATTTCATAGCAATTACATGTGCTCAATTTCATCAAGGTATTACTTAACACAATGAGGAACATATTGCTATGTGCTTTCATACAGACATTTAGAGAGTATTGACCCCATAAATTCCTAAATTGCAGGAGGATAACAAAAGTTGAACAGCATTTGCTCTGGTCCCCTGGAACATCTTGAGTACTCATATGATTATAGAAAGAGTCTCTTTTTGACCAGCTGACTATGGGTTGTAGCTGTGGCCTGGCTGTTCTTTTCTAGACCTACAAATTAGCAAGGCTTTATTAAGAAAAAAAATCTGTATGGTTTTTTCTTGATAAAGTAACAGAGCAAAGCATAATAGACAATAGAGGGCAAATGGCAATTGGCTTGTTTTCTCTCTTTTAAATTCCTTCCTTTTTTTGTTTTTTTAACTTTAATTTATACAGGATCCTGAGAATACTACCTGTACCTTCACATTGTACTCACAGTCCTTTTTATAAATAACTCAGCCCTTTACTTGGTTACTTTGATAACTACCTCCAATCCAACACTGAAAATGTTTATATCTCCAATATAATAAAAAATCTTTCTATTCTGATATTCACATGAAAGATTTATATAAATGTATATAAGTACATAGTTGTACCTTTTTGTTTGAAGTATTTTTTTCCCATCTCTCAAAATTATGATCTTGTATCATTTTACAAACTGCGATATCCCCCCTCCTTTTTTAAAAGTCATTATCATTTTCTATGTCTATAATTTCCAGAACCCATTTCCATTCCAAACTTAGGTTGTTTTTGAAGTGAAGCACCACTGCATCTTCCTCACATACATGTCTAAACTTGTATTTATTTTACTCCTCTGTTCTCAATCACACTGAAAATGCCTTCTAATTTAGGTCACCAATGGACTTCATTTTCTTGCTCTTTGCCTTCTTTTAGACTAGGTAAGGAATAAAACATCTGATAAAGTAAACATGACCTTATTCTGACTTCTTTGGCACTCAGCCAGGTATCTTGACACAACAGACTCATTCTTCTTCATCTATGGTTAAAAAGTATTGCCCAAATCAGCTGAAGTCAGATTTTAAATGACATGCATCATTTCATATAAAAAAAAGTCTCAGTGCCCAAAGAAGTAGTGACCTATATCCTTTTGTTCAAAAATATTAAAAGGAAAAAATTATTTAGTATAGTTGATGTAATCCACTTTTTATAAAAGACAATATGGCTTGCAATTCTATTCCATCTAATGTTTATACATTTTCTTCTAGTGTTTGATGTCAGACTTACAGGATTGTTTGCTTTTTTTCTTTGCTTTTTGCCTTACTTTGATTCATGTTTTTATGGGCTTTGAAGGTATGCATTTAATATCTGGATTTGTCGATTTAGGGCATCTTGACAGTGTGGAAAATCTATTAGATTAACAGCTAAGAGACCTGGGTTCTAATCCTACGTTGCTATTAATTAGCTATAATCTTGGTTAAGTCAATCAAGTTATCAAGACTTGATTTTTTTTCCATCTGTACACTGAAAGAGTTAGATTTTGATTTATTACATCTCTATGTATTTTTGAGTACATTTTTAAAACTTTCTTCCTTTGGACTGGTCCTAAGGGAGGACTGAACAGGGGCTATGAATGCAAATTGACTTAGAGGCTTCTGAGAGATTCATTTACCGCAAAGCATCTGCGTACCTCTCCTTCTTCCTTGTCTGACTTTAAATTCCATCTTAAAGAGTTGTCAGCATGTATGACAGCCAAGGAAGAAGACATACAGTCTCCAGAAGGCCTTGATTACCTAGTGTGTGTGTGCGTGTGTGTGTGTGTATGTGTATATATATACATATATATATATATTCCCTGGGGATGGTTTATTCACCATGTCCCTTTACTGGGGATTAATTTCTTCAGCTACTGAGGTGACTCTGAAATTTGAAGGTGTGAAGGGCAACATAATAAACATATCTTGCATAGGTAAAGAGCTTTAAACTTTACAAGGGACTTTGACCTCAATCTAAATGAAGGTGCAAGCAGAAAAGAACCATGGGAATAAGTAGCCATTGACAAATGCCACTTAAAGGAGAATACAGGCTTAATAGCTGCTAACACAGGTCCATTGAATAAAGGAAGTTTAAATGATTCTTGCATCCCCATTTGGTATTGTCCTTTCTTTTTCTTCTTTTTCTCTCACTTCTACCCACCTACCAATCCCACAAAGAGCTCAGTACCCTCACCCATTATCTTGGAAAATGAACTTTCCAAGATACCCCACCACAGAATTCTGCCTAGAATTACCCTGCTCAGCCAGTTCTACAGCTGTAGACCATTACCAAAACCACCCAAATAATTTTTCAGCAGAATTTCCTGAGTCTGATAAAGTAATCCATGCTTATATGTCAATGAATGCTACCTTCCTAGACAAAATAACATAGATTTCACAGGAAGAGAGACAACAGAGTTTTAAACAAAATGAGTTGCCTCACAGAAATTTTAAGGACTGATAAAGCCAGTGAGGGAGATCCTTTGAGGCACTTAGGAACCTGTAGCAATCTTTAAATCATAATAGAAAAGAAAAGAAGAACTACCAATAGAATAGGTTTAATATATTGAAAAATATATAAATTTATATACCTCTCACCATAATTTGCCTGTTCTTACCTTCTATCCTCCAAACTTGTCAAACTGAAGACATACATTATCCTGCATTAAAGTTAGTAAAAATATTGATGACAATTATTTAGCCTTACCACTATGATTAAATACTTTCAAAGATCCTGACCAGTGCTTATATAACATGACCCCTTTGTCTTGGATTCTTTCGCATTATGCTGTACTTCTGATAATAAAAAGAATATATATTTATGTTAAAATTTAGAAAACATAGAAAAGTATAAATAAGAAAAAGGCAGTAAATCAAATGAATAATCCAACTAGACAGAGAGAACCACTATTAATATCTAGTTCTAGATATATTTCTTTTCAGCCTCTTTTCCTAAAAAACTATAATTATACATTTATTTGTCTCAGTTAACCAATATCCTAACAACAAACATGCTTATCCTACGTACATAACATAGTTTATGTAATGATTTTCCTGTTGTTAGACATTTAAATTATTTCAAAATTTTAATTATAAGAAATAGTAAGGAAAACATTATGATAAAAAGAAATTTATTTCCATCTCAATTATTACCATTTTCTGTAAGTGCAATTATTGGGTAAAAGAATATAAATATTTCAAGATTCTTGAGAGTGTAGTGAAATTATACTCAAATAGTAGAAATAGTAAATATGTGGGTGAGTATAAAAGACAATCAATATATATTTTTCTTTTCTTTCCTTCTTGAAAAGACACATGACTATTTAAAGCAAAAAAGTATGACACTTTACTAGTATTAATGGGTTTATAACAAATGTAGATGTAATATATATGACAATAATAGCACTAAGGATAGGGGTAAATGGAATTGTAATCTTGCAAATTTTCTATATTTTATCTGAAGTAATTCAATATAACTCTAAGTAGATTGGGGTAAGTTAAAGATGGATTTTGCAAACCTAGAGAAAGTAAAAAATGATGAAAAGAAATGTAGCTACAAAATCAACAGAGAAATTAAAATGAAATATGAAAAAATATTTGATTGACACAAAAGAAGGAAGAAAATGAGGAACAGAAGAACAAAAATATGGAGACAAATAGACAATAAATACCAAAATAATAGACCTAAATACATTCATATCAACAATTATATTACATGCAAGTGAACTAAATACTCCAATCAGAAGGCAGAGATTATAAGGCTGGATAAAAAAGCAAACACCAATTACATGTTGTCTACATGAGATGTACTTTAGATACAAAGATAAATGGATAAAAATAAAAAAGATGGAAAAAGATACCCCATGCAAACAGTGAACACAAAAGAGCAGCTGTACATATACTCACTATTAAATTGGAACTAATCAATCAATACTCATGTACACATATGGAAGTAAAACTCAACAGAAATCAAGCAGGTGGCAGGAGGAGGAGAGAAGGATAAATTCACACCTAATGGCACAATGCACACTATCTGGGTGATGGGCACACTTATAACTTTGACTCAAACTGTACAAAAGCAATTCATGTAACCAAAACGTTTGTACCCCTGTAATATTCTGAAATTTAAAAAATGAGCAGGTGTTGTTGTATCAATATTAGACAAAATAGACCTTAACGAGTATTACTAGAGGCAAAAAGGAATACTTCATAATGATGAAGGATTAATATATTAGGAAGATATGACAATTACAAATGTGTATATAATCTGTGATGGATGGTGACTTCCCAGTGAAAACTCCATTCTAGGGAAGGAGGATTTTGAAGTTGGGGTAGACAATTAGCCTTTTCTGCTAAAGGCAGATTATTTACCCTCTGTATAAAATAAGATAATACTTTATAGGATTGCTGTGAGGATTAAATGATCACCCATGGTAAGTATTTAATCATATGGGTTGTTGTTGATGCTGTTGTTATTATCAACTTGTGGCAGACTGCATCTATGAGGAAGAGCTCAGCTAAAATAAAGTTATCCCTATTTATAGGGAAAAGAATCCCTGAAGAAGGGGTGAAACAAGTAGAATGTCCACCAAGTATCATTTGACGATCAGAGACGTGGAAGTGAGCCTTGACTCTGAGGGAAAAAATATTACAGATGGTTTCGGGTGGGGGTGAGGCATGGGGCCTAAAGGGAATTTGGATCTGGGAAGAGACTAGAGAGAGCACTTATATAATGAAGAGATTAATTGAGTCTGCTGTATGATATGAAATGTTGCCTATTCCTCCATCTGTCATGAAAAATCTACATTGCTCACCAAATTGGTTAGGATAAAGTTCAGGAGAGGGTAATAGGAACTCCAAAGAAAAATATCATAAATAAGACAGATGCTTCTTTCTCACGTAAGAAAATTTTAGAGACAGTTCAGGGCTGATATGGTGGCTCTACAGTTATCGAGGAACTGAGATCCTTCCAGTTTTCTGCTCTGTTATGCTTTAGGTATGGCTCTTGGTCCAATATGGATTTGCTAGCTGGGCATGGCAGTGTGTGCCTGTTGTCCCAGCTGCTTGGGAAGCTGAGCCGGGTGATCGCTTGAGCCCAGGAGTTCAAGGCTGCAATGAGCTATGATCACACCACTGCAGTCCAGCCTGGGCACAGAGGGAAATCCTGTTTCAAAACAAACAAACAAACTCCTTGGCAAGAACGAGCTGAGCTGTAGATTAGGAAAGGTAGTCTTGTAGCTGGATAACAATACCTCCAACCAAAAATGTAGGAAATGGACGTGATATCTACCAAACTCGGCAATGTTTATAGATTTTATTTGTAGGTGTGTTATTTGTATATTTTTATTTGTTGAAAAAAGATGTAAGATGAAAGGCTGTCAATGGGAGTCAATTTCACAAGAGTTAGATCATAAAAAGTGTTCCCCTTGTTTCTTATTACTTTCTTATTATAGTTATAACTTAACAATTATTCCATGTAAACTTGCATCTTACTCTTAGTTCTCCTATTAGATTTAGCTTCACTGAAAATTTGGTAGGCCTACAGGTCTAGCATAGACCAAATGATACAGCAGGAAACAGACTGTATAAAGATACTACTGAAGTGAAAGAACACATTTTTTATACGGTAGTAAAATAGATCCTTAAGTATGTCCCCTCAGCCAGCCTAATGTTATAAAGATCTGCAGTTCTGTACTCCTTTGATGTGATTCCTCATTGGCTGCCCCAATTACTACACTTGCGCATTTGTGAGGTACAAGGAAGGCATTACGGAGCTGCATCCACTCATTTATATCCTTATTTGGTATATATATATCCCTAGCACTGATTTGGTAGCTTGGTGAAAAACTAAATGAAAGTAGACTTGAATGGACTGAGTCAATATTCTCAACAATCTTGGTACCTGGATTGGATTTTATAAGTTAGCCCAGCTCCAAAGAAATTATTATGCTCTACACATTTCCAATAGCTTTCCTGTGCTCTATTTCCCACCACATTTTTGTATCTCTAAGTCAAAGCAACCCATGTATGTAAGACCAGATGAAAAAGAAAGGTTGATTGTACTTCAGCTCTGGTCAGTGCCTTGATACAAGGCTAGCACACACTGTAATCCAACCTTTTATTCAACTAACATTCACTGAGTATTGACTAAGTACCAGGCACTGTGCTTGGCACTGAGAATATAGCTAATAACAGGTGCTTAAAAGCCTTCTCAGATGTACCTTTCCTGACAGTAGTTTACCTCAACTGCTGAGTATTCTCTCTCTCGCTCTTATTTGTTTTATTGATACCATCATTTAGAAATCTGTTTGTCATTTTATTTCTTACTATTCTTAACTCAGTTCTATAAGGGCAGGAAAATTCTGTCTGCTCCTTTCACCTCTGCCATTTCCAGTGCCTAGCATACATACATATGTTGTATGTGTGTATATATAAATACATATCTCACATTTTTCCTATTCATCTGTTGATTCCATATCTTGGCTGTTGTAAATAATGCTGCAATGAACATGGGAATGCAGATATGTCTTCAACATACTGATTCCATTTCCTTTAGATATATACCCAGAAGCAGGATTGCTGGATCATACGGTAGTTCTATTTTTGACAAACCTCCATACTGTTTTTCATAATGGCTATTCCAATTTACATTCCTAAAAACAATGTACAAGAGTTACCTTTTCTCCGCATCCTCACCAACACTTGCTAATTTTTGTCTTTTTGCTATTAGACATTCTAACAGGTGTGAGGAGATATCTCATTGTGGTTTTAATTTGCATTTCCCTGATGATTGGTGGTATTGAGCATTTTTTCAAATACTCATATATATTGGCAATTTGTATGTCTTCTTTTGAGAAATGTTTGTTTAAGCCTTTTGTCCATTTTTTAATTGGGTTGTTTTCTTGCTATTGAGTGGTTTGAGATCCTTATATATTTTGGATATTAATGCCTTATATGAAGTATGGCTTTGTAAATATTTTCTTTTCTCCTATTTCATAGGTTGACTCTTCACTCTTGATAATTTCCTTTTATGTTCAGAAGCTTTCTGGTTTAATGCAATCCTATTTGTCTATTTTTGCTTTTGTTGCCTATACTTTTGGGGTCATATCCAAAAAATCAGCACCTAGACCAATATCAAGAATTTTTCCCCCATGTTTTCTTCTAGCAGTTTTATATTAGTAATTTTTGGTCTTACATTCAAGTCTTTTTCTTTCTTTGAGACAGGGTCTTGCTCTGTCACCCAGCTCTAGTGTAGTGGCATCATTACAGGTCACTGCAACCTCCAACTCCTAGGCTCCAGCAATCCTCCTGCCTCAGCTTCCTGATAAATACTACTTGGTCACAGTGTATGATCCTTTTGATGTGCAGTTGAATTCAGTTTGCTAGTATTTTGTTGAGGACTTTATCATCTATGTTCATCAGGAATATTGGCCTATAATTTTCATTTCTTGTAGCATACAACTGCCTGGCTTCAGTGTCAGAATAACTGTGGCCTCATAAAATAAGTTTTTTCCTTTGTTTTATTGTTTGTTTTAGAGACAGAGTCTTGCCCTGTCATCCAGGCTTGAGTGCAGTGGCACAATCATAGCTCACTACAGCCTCCAACTTCTGGGCTCAAGCAAGCCTCCTGCCTCAGCCTCCTGAGTAAAGTGGGACTACAGGCATGTCCCACCACACCCAGCAAATTTTTAAAAAAATGTTCTTAAATATGAAGTCTTGCTATTTTTGCCCAGGCTAGTCTCAAACCCCTGGCCTAAAGCGATACTCCCACCTCAGTCTCCCAACTTGCTGAGTCACCACACTTGGCATAAAATAGATTGTAAATGGTCCTCCTTTCAATTTTTCAAAAGGGTTTGGAAATAGTTGGCACTAATTCTTCTTTAAATGTTGGATAGAATTCACAAATGAATCCATTAGATCTGGGGCTTTTCGTTATTGGGAGATTTTTAATTATTAATTTAATCTCCTTACTCATTATTGGTCTCTTCAGATTTTCTATTTCATCATGATTCAGTCTTGGGAAGTTGTGGTTCTAAGAATTTATCTTTTTCTCATAAAGGTTATCATAGGTTATCCAATTGTTGACATATAATTGTTCACAGTAGTCTCTTATGGATCCTTTGTATTACTTTCTATTTCTCTATTCAGTTTTGTTAATATTTGCTATATATATTTAGGTGGACCAATGTTGGGTGCATATATATTTATAATTGTTATATCCTATTAATAAATTGACCCCTTTATTATTATATAATGACCTCCTTTTCCTCTTGTGACAGTTTTTGACTTAAAGTATATTTTGTCTGATATAAGTATGGCCACTACTGCTCGTGTTTGGTTACCATTTGCATAGAATATCTTTTTCCATCCCTTCACTTTCAGATGATATGTGTCTGTAAAGCAGAAGCGAGTCTCTTGTAGGTAGTATATAATTAATTGAATCTTGTTTTTCTTTTATCCATTCATTCACTCTATGTCTTTTTGTTGGAGAAGTTAATGCATTTACATTTAAAGCAATTATTGATAGGAAGGATTTATTGCCATTTTGTTAATGATTTTCTGTTTTGTAGTTCCTTTCTTGTTGATTTCTTTCGTGATTTAATGAATTTTTTTGTAGCACTAATGTGCTTTGATTCTTTTTTCTTTATCTTTTGTGTATGCATTATAGGTTTTTTCTCTGTGCTTACCATGGGGCTTACATAAAACATCTTATAGTTACAGCAGTCTATTTTGAGCTGATAACAACTTAATTCCAACTGTTTACAAAAACTCTACACTTTAACTCCTCCTCCCTTCACATGTTATTGAGGTCACAAGTTACATCTTTTATATAGTGTGTATCCACTAACAAATTATTGTAGCTATATTTATTTTTAATACTTTTGACTTTTAACTTTTATACTAGAGTTAAAAGTGATTTATCACCATCATTACATTATTAGAGTATTCTGAATTTGACTATGTTTTTACCTTTATACTGAGTTTTATACCTTCATATATTTTCATGTTATTAGTTAGTGTCATTTTGTTTCAACTTGAAGAATTCCCTCTACATTTTTTGTAGGCATGTCTAGGGGTGATGAATTTCAACACCTAACACCTGTTGTTTGTCTGGGGAAGTATTTATCTCTCCTTCATTTCTGAAAGACAGATTTGCCAGGGATAGTATTCTTGGTTGTCAGGGGTTTTTTTCCTTTTAGCACTTTGAATATACCATCTCACTCTCTCAAAATCTGTAAGATTTCTGCCAAGAAACCCACTTACCATCTTATGTAAATTCCACTGTATGTGACAAGTCTTTTTTCTGTTGTTGCTTTCAAAATAATGTTTCTTTTTGCCTTTTGAGAATTTAATTATAATGTGTCTGAGGTAGATCTCCTTATAGTTAATATATTTGGGGTTCTTTGGATTTCATGAATCTGTACATTCATTTCCCTTTCCAGACTTGGGAAGTTTTCTGTCATTATTTCTTTAAATAGGCTTTCTTCCCTTTTCTTTTTCTGCTCCTTCTAGAACTCCTATAATGTAAATATTGGTCTACTTGATGGAGTTCCATAAGTCTTATTGGCTTTCTTCACTCCCTTTCATTCTTTTTTGTTTCTTTTTTGACTAATTTCAAAAGAATCTCACTGATTCTTTCTTCTGATTGATCAAGTCTACTGTGGAAGCTATGTATGGAATTTTTCAGTTCAGATATTGTGTTCTTCAGCTTCAGATTTTTTTTAATGTTTCTATCTTTTTGTTGAACTTCTGAATTGTTCATGTATTGTTTTCCTGATATTGTTTAGTTGTCTACCTCAGTTTGCCTGTTATATGGGGAATAGCCTGGCACTAGGGTGGGCCTGGAACTTGGGACCGTGTGGGCCAGCCTGGAGCCTGGGGTCACGGAGGTCCACCTGGCACTGGGGCTTACTGGGGTAGGCCTGGTGCCAAGGTCTTAAGTTGAGTACTCAGTTCACACTGCTTTCTCTAAGCAAAGGGTATGTCTCTGCATGTTGTACTGCTGAAGTTTGTGGAAGGAGTGAAATGGTGTTTTAGTCTGTTTTGTGCTGCTATAACAAAATACCTGAGATGGTAATTTATAAAGAACAGAAATTTATTCTTCACAGTTCTGAAGGCTAGGAAGTCTGTGATCAAAGCCCTAAAAATTTTGGTGGTCTGGTGAGGACTGCTTTCTACTTAAAGATGATGCCTTATTGCTGCATCCGCCAGAGGGGAGGAACACTATGTCTTCACATGGCAGAAGGTGGAAAGGCAAGCGAGCTAAACATTGTATGAAGCTTTTTATATAATTAATTTTTTTCTTAGAGACAGGGTCTTGCTCTGGCATCCAGGCTGGAGTGCAGTGTCATTGATCATAGCTCACTACAATCTCGAAATTCTGCACTCAAGAGTACTTACATCTCAACCTCCTGAGTAGCTAGAACCACAGTGCATGGCACCACACCCAGATAATTTTTTAAATTATTTTTTGTGGAGACAGAGTCTTGCTATGTTGTCTGGGCTGGTCTTAAATTCCTGGCCTCAAGCAATCCTCCCACTTCAGCCTCCCAAAGTTCTGGAATTATAGGCATGAGCCACCATGCCCAGCCATGAAGCCTCTTTTAGAAGGTCCATAATCCCATTCACAAGGGGAGGAGTTCTCATAACCTAATCACCTCTAAAAGTTCTCCCCTCTTAACACCATCACATTGGCCATTAAGTTTCAACACATGAAGTTTGGAGGGGACACTGAAACCATCACCCATGAGTAAGGTAAAACTGCCCTTCCTATCTTCTTCAATACATCTTTTCTTATTTTTGTGCTACATCCAGGTGCTGTAATTTCTCATCTGCATTCCTTAGCTCTTGTGAAGGTATTTTTGAGTATAGATAGTTGCTCAGATTGATGTTCTATGAGGGGACAAGTACTGGAAACCAGTATTCCACCAGCTTGTTAGAGAAATCCTACAAATTGATTTCTCTAGTCTTTCAACATAATTCTTGTTTTGTTTATCAAACATTGTTTGACTTAATTTACCAGTAGGTGGCACTCCAAAGTAAAGCTGAGAGTATTATTACTACCCATCTGTCCTACTCACAGTACCCACCCCCCCAGTTTTTTTCATTGGTTATAAATTATTATAATAAGTATGTGGTCATCAGTGAGAAGTCTTGCACATTTTTTAAAATAAAATTTTTACACTCTTGCTTGGCAATTAGATAATTCTTGTTACAGGAAAATTCCTAGGCAAAGTCATGTGTGACATGTAAGAAATTCTAAGGAAAAGGGTGAAAGAAGAAAAATTATGCTTTGCCTTCCAGCAAAATTTAGAACTGAGAAGTGAAATGTAAAAACAAAATCAAAGAAAATAGGGAAACAAATTACTGTATATCTTCCCAAATCCACTCATCTAGAGGTCTGATAAACATGAACTGAGTGACTGGCAATCTAGGTTATTAAATTAGAAGTTCTTCAAAAACAATTTAGTTAAGACTTTTTATCATATCAGATGGTCAGAATATTCAATTATATATATATCCAATATTATTTTTGTTGTTTTATGAAAGTGATACCTATATAAAGTTTAATATGTGAGACTTTATAAAGCATACATTAGCTTATTTTATAATTGATCTTTACACCAACCCTATTATGCATGGGAGATGTTTTTATGCTCATATTAAAGTTGATTCAGAAACATTAGGTGACTTAAGTGAGGTAATTCGCTAGTAAGCTGCAGGGCAGGGAATAGAACCCATAACTTTTGACAACTTCATTGTTCATTTTTCTACATCACATTAACATTTCTTTTTACACATCTAAGATTTTTTCTATAGTATTTCAATTCAGTTATAGATATAGCATTTACATTTTAGAAAGAAATTTTAGAGGTACATTATTAGTGTACTAGTGCTATGATTTGAATGTTTGTGATCCCCTCCAAAATTCATATTGAAACTCAATACTCAATGCAATAATGCTAAGAGGGGGATCCTTTCGGAGGCAATTAAGTCATGAAGGCTCTGCTTTCATGAATGGGATTAGCACCCTTATAAAAGGGCTCAAAGTTGAGCCTTTCTACTCTTTGCCATATGAGGATGCAGCATTTGTTCCCTTTTTGCCCTTCCATCCTTTCTACCATGTAATAATGCCTACATGGCACCATCTGTGAGGAAGGGGGCTTCACCAGGCACCAAACCTGCTGGTGCTATAACAAATTACCCAGTCTCAGGTAATTTGTTATAGCAGGGCACATAGACTTAAGACATTTCTCTATCTCAATGTCATAATACTCATACAGTCTTTCTCTGCCCAGAAATATTTATGCACTTTCAATTTCCCATTTTTTTTTTACATTTAGCTTTACTTCTACATACTCACTATGAGCATCTCTCCAAAAGTTAAGATATCATATATAACTGGAATTAGCTAGGCCTTTTTGCCTAAAAGTCTCTCAGACTTAGAATTCCCATTGTAGTCATTCTTCTCAGCTTAAGGTCAATTATACTACTAATAAGTTATTGAAAAAAGTAACTTAAACCATTTTCACCTACTAATATTTTAGCAAGAAATTAGCTTCTTACATCATCAACACGAGTTACTTAGCAAGAGCCTAGGGAAATAGGAAAGAGGACCTAGCAGTCTTGTTGGACAAAATATAACATGGTCATTAAAAATGGGGACACTAGAAAGAAACAAGACCCCAAAGAGAACATATTGTATGATTCTATTTTAAGGAAGTTAAAAAATAAACACAGCTAATCCATAGTGAGCGATATCAGAGTGGTGTTTACCTTTATCTGCTGGGAGGGATCCTTAGGGAGACTTTGCAGCTGGCAGTATTCTGGGTGGTGATTGTTACACAGGTATATAACATATCAGAATTCATCAAACTACCTATTTAAGAGTTGCACACTTCACTAAGTGACACTTTGGTTTAAAAAAGTTAACTTTTAAAGAGCGAATTCTCTGAAGTCAGACAGATCTGACCAACCCAGAGTCTGCTACTTATTAGTATTATGATCCTACACATGTTACTTAATCTCTCAAAGTCATAGAGATCTCATCTGGAATATGGGGATAATAATAATACCTACCTCATGGGGTGTTGCTTGCATTGAGAGAGCTAGCACACAGCGGTCAATAAATTTGGCAATCATGATTATTATCATTATTACTACTATTGTTATAAAGGGGAGGATGAAAAGTAGGAGACAAAAAAGAAAAGCTAGATTCCATATATAAGACTGGATTAAGTGGGATATCACAAATGGGGCACTTTGGAAGCTTGTGGGCAAAATGAAAGCATGGTGCGTAAAGCTCGAGAATAGTATCAGTATAACCTGGTAGTTTACAGTGTGGTCTCTTTAAACTATATTACCTGAGCATAAATCTAGGCTCTGCCACTTATTGGTTGTGTGATTCTGCCCAAGTTCCTTAGCCTCTGTATGACAAATAAGACTATTAATGTCTACTGCATATAGTTTTTGCAAAGAAGGAGGAGTTTGGAATGAGGAGAAAAACAATGACTTTGTTTTAGGACTAAAATACCTGTAGAATATTTACCATTGAGATGAAATAACAGCAGTGAGTTTGATTTCCAATGACATTTTCATCCTGGCTATGATATCCTTGTCATTTATGTCTCCATTTATCTTTTCTTTTTCTTTTTTATTTTTTTAGAGACAGTCTCACTCTTTTGCCTAGGCTAAAGGACAGCAGCATGATCATAGCTCACTGCAGCCTCAAACTTCTAGGCTCAAGTGATCCTGCCTCAGCCTCACAAGTAGCTGGGACTACAGGCGAATGACACCACACCCAGATTATGTCTCTGTTTTAAAGTCATGTACTTAATGGAGCCTCTCTAACCTATGAAAAGTAATGTATGTGTTTCCAAGGCTGCTGCAACAAATTAACACAAACTAGGTGACTTAACACAATAGAATCTTTCTCACAGTTCTGGAGGCTAGAAGTCCAAAATCAAGCTGTTCGCAGGGTCATGCTCCCTCCTAAGACTCTATAGAAGAATAATCCTTTCTTACCTCTTCTAGCTTCTGGATGTTGCTTGCAATTCTGGGTATTCCTTGGCTTTTAGATGCATCACTCCAATCTGCTTCCATTTTCACATGGCTTTCTTCTTTGTGTGCTTGTATCTCTATTTCTCTCTTCATAAGGACACGAGTTGTTGGATTAGGGCGCATCCTATCCAACATGACGTCATCTTAACTAATTACATCTGCAAATACCCTATTTCCAATATAGTCACATTCAGAGGTTCTGGGTGGACATAAATTTTGGGAGGACATTATTCAAGCCAATACAAGTAACTTTTGCCAATAAGACCAAAATAAAGTAGTCCTGTAATATACCATAACCATTCTTTATTAAAAATATGTATTTTCTTTATAGCACAAATTGATTTTTTTTAACTTCTTTATTATCTGTCTCTCCCAACTAGATTCTAGGCTTCTAGGTAAGAATCAGCATAGTGCCTGGTATTTAGTTGAAATTCAAAAAACATTTGATAGAGTGAATTAATTGATTCTGACTGGGAGAAATGAGGAAAGATAATTCAGTATAAAATAAACAGTGAGCCATTGCCCCAGAAACTTTCCCCCTACTTTCAAATCACATTTTTATTGTGATCAGTAGATAACCAAAATAAATCAGTTGAATATTTAAAAAGTAAGCCAATCAACCATGCGTTCCAGCCACAACACAGTCTTTTAAAGGAAATTCTGAGTCCTGAGATTTATAAACATTCCTTCAGAGGTTACATGGACAATTAGGGGAGGGAACTGGGTAGAGAGCTAACAGAGCTCTACCCGCCTGTCTTTCACTTGCACCCTCACTTCAACCATTCTCATTTGTTTTATGTAGTTTTGTTTGGGAAAAAATTAGCTTTTTTTAAGTTTGAAAATCACTAATCTACATACAAGTAAACAGCTCACCAGACTTTTTTCTTTTAAATATTTTGTCTAAGTATTACAGTTAAGACTTGGCATTGTCCTCCCGGTAATGAGAGCTAATTTATACCCTCACACTTACCTTGGAATGTTTAGTTGAGTTTTAAAAGTAAAGCAATCACTTGATTAGTTGATTGTTTTTTCCAGTTTTAACTTCTATAAACCACTTTCAATCAACATTACAGCTTTGTCAATTTGCCCTAATGTGTGAATCCCAACCACTCAAACAGAATAGTATAGTTAAAAGATCATGGGCTTTGGAGTCAGATAGAAACAGACTTGAAATTATTTTGGTCCTTCCTATGTGTGATACTGGGTAAATCACTTCTTTTAGTTTCTTTATCAGCAAAGTATGTAAATAACATCTATTTCATAGGATTGTTATGAGACTTACATGCACAAATTATGTAAAAGCACCTCAAACATAGCAGGTACCAAATAAATCTTAGCTTCAAAATTTTTTTCAAGGATATGTTATAGCACTTTTCCTAATTTCAACTTTCTTATGTTAAAGGAGTCTATTATTCTATTTATTACTTAGTAAGGTTTAAATTTTGCTGATAATTTTGCTTTCTATATATGCATAATTATAAGTTATCTCAAATCAGTAGATGGCTAAAGGTCTTTCTAAAAACATAATTCAAAGAGATTAAATAATAGATGATTTATACCTCAAAGAATATATATTGCCCATCTTAATTTATACATGACTTTTTGAAATTGGCATAAACCTCATGCATGGGCATAATGCCCTATAAACAGATGGATGTGAAAGCTCAGGTGCCAGAAATCCAACACGGCCACACTTCATGTAGAATGTTAAATAGTGACAGTTCTTGCAATTGGTCATCTGTTCCTAGTAATAACTAAGTTTATTAGAAATAGAAAACAAATTCTGAAATATAAGAATGTTTATTCAGTCTTCAGCAGGAAATTTATAAATATATCATATTAAATATTTTTGGCACCCTTTAAAATCTATCAATATGCATCTGATGTAGATAATCTATTCTTTCAATGGTTATAGCTAAAAAAATAAAAATCTAGGTTGTCAGTTTATAGTTGCCTTCTGGTTTCTCCTTTCTAGTTTAAATTCAGCACAATCATTCCTAAAATTGATAGGCAGAGATTCCTAAGTAATATATAGTAATTATACTTTCAAAGATATAGCAATAAGGATGTCCATTTTAGTGGTATTTATAATAGATAAAAAGTAATGGAAAATGTATAGATGGTCAACAATAGAGGACTGATTAAATAAATTACTCTATCTATGTAATTGCTAAATTATGCTATATTCAAAGTATGCTATTCAATACGATGTAGTAGGAGACTAAATAAATGGAAAATGGTCATAATTTATAAGTAAAGATAGTGAGTAACAAAGTGTTTGTATGATCACACTTGAATATATATATATAATATACATATAAACACACATTTAAAAGACATGAAAGACTCAAATGTTAACAGTGAGGTTTGAATGATTTTTACTTTGATTTTTCACTTACCTGTATTTCTCAAACATTTTATCATGAAAGTATATGTTACAAATGATTATAAAAATAATATTTCAATCAATGATAAGCTAAATAGATTTAGGTACTCTTTATTCTATTTTCAGAAGCTGACTGCTTCTCACCACCACCTCTATTATAGCTCTGCTCCAAGTCCTTATCTCCTTTCACCTGGAATATTGCTATAGCATCCTACCTGGTCTTCCCACTTCTGCTTCTTGCCCCACTCGAGTCAGATCTTCTTAATAAAACAGATCATGCCACCCCTCTACTCCAATCCTCCAATGGCTTGTTATCTCACAATAAAAATCAAAGTTACTAAAATAGCTTACAGTGACCTATATGACTGAGACTCTGTACCCTTCTTCACAGGGCTCCCTCCACTTTCACTTCATTACCTCTCTTAGTGAGCTCCCACTTATTCACTCCTTTCTGACCTTATGGGCCTTCATACTGGACCTAGACAAACCAGGGCTTTGCATTTGCAATTCCCTTTACCTGGGATGGTCTTCCCCAGATATTCAATGGCTTGTACTCTTTCTTTCTCCAGGTTTCTATTACATCATCTTTTCAGAGAGGCCTGTCCTTTCATCCTATTTAGTGTTATAATCCTCCACACCCCACCTCTACGCAGACTGCCTATATTCCTTTTCCACTTTATCTTTCTCCCTAGTACTTACCACATCTATTAATAACATACCAAAATTCTACTTATGAATTTTTTTCTATTGGCTGCTTTACTCGCTCTAGAGTTTAAGCTCCACGAGGAAAGGATTAGAGTCTGTTTTGCTAACTGAGGTATATCCGTCTGTTAAATAATAGATTGCTAGAGAGAGGGTAGTGTGAAAAGAGATTTCATTCAGTAATCCAGTTTCTCAAAGGCAAGAGTAAATTGTAAAATACAGGGGAGCAATTTAGGAGGGTTGAAACTTAAGTTCTGTATTTATAATTTGTTTTACAAGGAACTATCACAGTGAGAATCATAATGCCTATTTATCCATTTCAACCACTAATTAGGTAGCCAACCTAAAAATCCAAACCAGAAGTTTAGAAGAATTAAGTTAGTTTGGCTTCCTTAACTGTTGTAAAGTTTTTAAGGAGAAAAGAGGTATTAAATTTGCTATAATGGATTGAGTTGAAAGGTTTTTGATCAAATTCCATTTTCTATAATATAAGAATATGTAAACTAAATAAGCTTGATTAAGCACATTGCAATTTAACTGCTGTATTTTTTAGGTTTTAAAGTCATAAACTTGTCTGACATTTGTAAAATGTGGTGGTTTTTCCCCTAGTTATTTTTCTAATGATTATTAATGATTAGGTCAATGAAGCAATTATTTGGCATAACACTAGGGTTCCTTCACTAAGCATGATTTGATATTAATGAAGCCAAAAGAATGTTCTACTAAAATTGTGATAATTTCAAGCTGATACCATTCACTTATAGAAAATAAGACCTAAGACTGCTTATTAAAATCTCATCCTTTTATCAGAACTGAAAAATAACATTTTTCTTCTTAGGAAGTCCAAATTTTTATTTGATATTTAAAAAAACGAAAATTATAATTTAACTAATACTGATGTCTGAATATCTAACATAGGTATACATTTTAATTTGGATTATGAGAAAATAGCTAATAATAACTCTATAATTACAATATCAAATAATTTTCTAAATAAAACCTTAAACATAGATACCTTAAGAACTCTTATAGAAGACAAAACTAGAAGTTCTGTCAGTTGAAGTAACAGACTTCTAAGATTTTCCTTATTTTCTTGCACTTCTTATTTAGACCACCTGCTTCTTAGGCATGCAACTTATGCTGTAATATAGGGCTTCATGCTTGGTTGTATAATATTATTAGACTAACTACTTGGTACCCTTTTCAAAGTAGGGATCACTTGACTTTGAGATCATGTATAGAACAAGTAAATTTCCATGGAGAATAAATATAGGTAGAGGGAAGTTAGAGTGAGGAGCTGGAAATCAGTATGAATTGCTAAATTTCTCCACTACCTACAGTGTGAACTTAAAGTTCACATGAAGCTTCAGCTCTGCTCAAAGCTCAAGGGTCAATGTTGTTCCTTGTCAGGAAAAACTGAAGAAGTACAGTGTCCATAGCTCACATTATTCTGCATCAAATTAATACTTCTCCAACTTTCTACAATAATTCTAGTCAGAGTAGTTAGATCCCTAGGCTTTAATAACTTGTGCAGTACTTTATTCTTCTAAGACTAGAGTCTGTCCTCCCTACTCTCATCCCCAATCTCCTCTGGAATTGGATTATTCCTACAGGAAATAAAGTACTCATCAGGGATGAGGACCTAATGTAAGTAAGGGGTGGTGTCAAAGATTAACCTGTGAGTTTTTCCTAAAGACATCTTAGATATAACTGAATCTTATATATGATCTAGTTTAGGGTAAGTAGCCAAGGACATGTGTGTAATTGGGTCTAAGTAAATATGTTAGCTTTGTTATTCAAAGATGAAGTCCATAATAGAGCAGGGTTCTCACGGCTGGTTTTAAAGTACAATGGTTATGTTTTAATGACCATAATATTTCCACTACTATATTTAGCATTTTGTACAGATTAGAGGGAAAAAAATTAAATGAAAGCCTTTTCATTTGCTTTTCTTTTGAATCTTCAAACTGTGTAGATACATATAAAAACAAAATATTTTGGTGTAAATATAAGACAAAAACATTTTAGGCTTAAATTTTATTTCTCCCTAGTATTACTTCATCATGATCAACTTTTTTTTTTTTTTTTTGAGACAGAGTCTTATCTGTTGCCTGGGCTAGAGTGCCGTGGCGTCAGCCTAGATCACAGCAACCTCAAACTCCTGGGCTCAAGCAATCCTTCTACCTTAGCCTCCCGAGTAGCTGGGACTACAGGCATGAGCCACCATGTCCGGCTAACTTTTTCTATGTATTTTTAGTTGTGCAGCTAATTTCTTTCTATTTTTAGTAGAGATGGGGTCTCACTCTTGCTCAGGCTGGTCTTGAACTCCTGACCTTGAGCGATCCTCCTGCCTTGGCCTCCCAGAGTGCTAGGATTACAGGAGTGAGCCACCATGCCCGGTCCATGATCAACTTTTTATACCTAAAAACTATTGATTGCCACTTTGGTTACACAATTTTTCAGGTAATAGAACCCCAAGCACCACAAAGGAGGAATGGTGGAAGACCTAACTCTTCTTCCCTGGCTGAGGGAGGCAGACTAAATAAGCACCTTCAATCTTAAAGAGACTTCAATTTGAGTATAGTGCAACTTTGTATACTATACTATAAATCTCTCTCTCTATATATGTGTGTATGTGTGTGTGTATATATATATATATATACACCTCTCTCTATATACATATATATAACTCAAAGCTATACTATATATAGTTCTTGCTCTCTCTCTATATATATATAGATCTCTATATGTATATAGATCTATATACATGTACATACAGATTTATATGTATATATAGAGGGGGAGAGAGAGAGAGAGAGAAATTTGTATACAATAAAACTTTGAGTTATACAAGTATAGAGGAACAATTACTTTGTGAAAAGAATTATGCTAACTGATAAGAACTGGATCTTTGTCCTTGGAAAATGTATGGTCTATTTTTGGAAGCTAAAACAGACACAAGATGGCATATACTAAATGTCAAATAAGTAGTATAGAAAATAAATTCAGAAGAGGGAGGGAGACATTGTAACTTAAAAAAGGGATTTATGGAAAAAAACACAGTTTTTAAAAATTGTTCTGTAGCAAATCAAACCTATTACTTTTGGGTTACTAAATGAAATATACAAAGTATTTAAGTTTATGAAATAGTTATGATCTTCTCAGTAAAAGCTACTTAAACTAGAATTACAGAAAGTTACTTGTTACTCAACACTGATTCAAAAGTTAAAACAGAAATCAATTTGAAAATGGAAAGGAAATATAGTTATTATATCTAAGTGACTAGCTGTTAATTATGTAGCTTTTTTTTTAGAGTCATGCCTTAGAAACACAAAGATTAGAACACTTAACTGTATAGAATATTATAGGTAGATTAATGAGTTAACTTCAAACACATTTATAATAAAGTTAGCAATATCTGAAAGATAGATGGAATGAAGCAAAATAATTGAAATTACTCTGATTTTAATAAATGCATGAACATCTGTTTTTCTAACTACTCACACCAACAAATCATTATACTTGTTATACCTGCACTATACGCATAGCATGAAGTGAGTAATCCACCATGTCTTCCAACGTGTCTGAAATTATTATCTTGGATTTTTAACACAGCTTCAAGAATACTATTACCTTTTAACAAAAAAGAAAGGATAGAATATATTTGCTGTGGGACCTACACATGCCACTATATAAAAATATATGTTTCTAGTCATAGCAGTTATTTTTCAGTGCCTTTAAAAATGGTAGTTCTTCACAATTTCAGATGATAAAAATTTAAATTTAAAAAATTTAAAATAGTAGTGGCTATCTTCTAACTAAATAAAAGATAACATTCATATCTTCAAATAAGTTATATATAGTGATGACATATATCTTCTCTGTTTTTTACAAGCTATAAAAATAATGAAAGTTGAAAAAAGATAGCAACTTCTTTGGATGCAGAAGCATATGTATGTTTGTATGTATGTATGCATGTAAGTATGCATGTATGTGTCAATGACAGCTGTTCCCCTTAGATAGACACTTGACTAACTCCCTCGCCCCTTCCGGTGTTTGATCAGGTCTAACCTCATTGAGGTCCACCCTAGTAGCTTACTCACTAATGAAACTTATCCTGCCCCTACTAACTATAATCTCCCCTTCTCTGGTCTACTTTTCCCACTACAGCACAAATCACCCTCTAACACAGTATATAATTTGTTTATTATTTATTGTCTGTATTTTCCTGCTAGAATGTAATTTCTAGGTGGTCAGGGATCATTATCTATTTTATTCATTGGTATATAACAAAAGCCTAGAGTAAAGCCTGGAATATAGCAATCACTCAATATAGATCTGTTGAATTTAAATGAAATGAATGAGACCATAAGTAACAGTATTCTATGAAGCTATAACTGTACATAACACTGTACTGCTTTTTGTAAAAGTTAATTGTGTTTTTGAATGGGGTTGTTGAGGATATACAAAAATTACATATACATCAACATGCACTTGATGCAACCTAATTTCCTGCAGCTCTTTTGCTCAAGTGTTACCTGCTCAGAGATATCTTCACTGACCATTTTATCTAAAAGAGCACCCTATCCCCTTGTCATTCTCTAGCTCTTATCTTGCTTCATTTTCTTTCATAGTTCTTATTACCACATAATATTATGTTGGATATTTACTTGTTTCTTATTGTCCATCTCCTCCACAAAAACAGGGACCTTATCTGCCTTCTTTACTTCTTTCCTTTCCTGTATTTGGATGACTGCCTGAAACATAGTAAATATTAGTCAGCATGATTACACTGGGAATTTGTATACACTCATGTTGTTCTTTATATAAAAGAATGATTCAATTGTTTGTTTCCAGATCTGAAGTTGGAAAGCAATCACTTGTATTGTATTATTTCCTCAACAACAACAAAAATAAGCAAAAAACAGTTCTTTATGCTTCATACCATATTGAGTGAGATAGTTAAAAGGTTTCAGTAGTTTTATTGAATACAATTAATATACTAATATATTAATTTTATTGAAATAAAGACACTGATCTAAAATTCTATAAAATTCTGTTTGATTAAAAAACTTAAGCAAGACCAATACTAAAAGTAAAGTGGTGGTTCAGATCCCTTTGCTTTTTAATCCTACTTTTCTGTTTAAAATCTGGATTGGGTGACAATACTTGGATTGAATGACATTGCTGCCTGTGGGTGACAATATCATTATTAAATGATAGCTGCCTGTCTTTTAAGATTTTTAAGAATATCATTCTGTAAAGGATGTTGCTTATATGGTTTGTTTGGTTTGGGCCCTACAATCTTCACCAAAATTGTCAGTTATAGATACAACTTTAAAATACTTGTAAGGATGTTTTAAATTGCATAACTTTATAAAGTTCACAAAAGAAACTGATGAAAAATGATTGAAGCATATTTTGAAATGAACTATATAACTTAAGCATACATGTTTTTAAGCATTTCTGTCTAGTTTACTAAAAAATCCTCCTCCTTTTTGCATTTGCCACCCATTACAAAGACAGACAGCTATGTCATTAAATTCTGATATTGTTACGCACAGGCAGCAATGTCACTCAATTTCAATATTGGCACTGAGTCCAGATTTTAAACAGAAAAGTATTATAGGATTAAAGAGCAAAGGAGTCTGACCTACCACTTTACTTTTAGCATTGACCTTACTTAATTTTTTAAATCAAACAGGAAAGAGGAGTGATGGCTCCTTTAGTGATATCTTTCATAGATTTAATGATTTTCAGCCACATTATTAGAACAATCGCAATCTAAGATTAAAGAATCATCTTGGTAACTTTAAAGCTTCATTCTCCACCTCAGTTCAAAGCTCTTCTCAGCTTTTTCTCCCACCCCACACGCCCACAGGGAAGGAGAGATCTAGTGACTTGGAAGCTGTCCAGAAGAAACCTGGCTCCCAGACACCCGCTTCTCTTACCTCTTCTAGGCTTAGTGCTCTTGATTTGTGGCAGAAGGAAGGGAGAAAGAAAAGGGCAATTGTTTTCTTACTTAATTGGGTGAAGACGTAATCTTCATTAACTCGATATTGATAACCTCTGTGTGACAGTGTTCAAATGTTAGATATCCAATGAAGCTTTTCTGAGGGAGCCGGCAGGGACTTCCCATTACTCAGTTTCCTGATGGTGGTTATCTGGAACCAGCTTACTGAACCCCTTTCATCCCTGTTGCTCTAGGGGTTCCTTATTGCTGTGGTCAATCTTCGTACTGATAAAATGGCTCCAGCTCACCTACCTTCCCTCATGTTTATACTACCCATGAGAATCTCTGTTATTCTTGCCACACTAAATGGTGGGCATGAAGGCCACTGTCCTGCTGTCCTGGCCTCTCTCAGCCTATCAACACGTTCAAATTCTCTTTACTCAGATAGCGCTAGGAGTTCAGCATGTTCCCTGGCCAAGCAAACATCCAACGGAGAAAAGAAACGTTTCTTCCCTTCTTTTAGTAATCCCAATCTTTAGAAGTGACTCTCTTTAGGTACGTCCCTCCCCAACTCCAACTACATATTGGGAAGAAACTTGGTCTACAAATACTGCTTCTCCAAAAGGCCTCCTTCTTGTCTTTTGAGCCTACCATTTCTTTTTTTTTTTTTTTTGCCTAAGGGCGGGTAGAAGTGGTAGTGGTGGTGGTTAATAGGGCTGGTTGTGACACTACAAAGCTAATACTATGGAGTTATTCAAAGGTATTTTAACTTAGAATATGAAGCATTTAAAGCATTTTATTCTCAGCTTTGGGGCATAATCACAATCATAGGGCAATGGGAAAACTCTCTCTCCGTATCATATTATAAATGTATCTGTAAAGAGAGTCAGCTTTAACTATAGTATTTTTGTGATATTAAGTGTTAGCCAGTCCTTTCTTAAGGTATTGGTAAAACTCCAGTCCTAAGAGAATATGAGAAATATCTCTTAATCGGTCCTGTTCGAAATATCTTCTGTGATATCCAATTTACATCCTATGTCAATTCTTTTAACAAAGTTGATGGTAGAGTGCTCAATCTCTATATACAGAAGCCCAAAATTCAGCATTTCAAGTACAATTCATCAAAATATAGTTAGATAGCTTGTAGTTTTGTGAGATATTAATTGAAATCTTCAACATAAAAGAACTAAAGTATTTAGGTGCATATACATTAACATACTAAAAACACCAACAAACTATATAACCTAAATTGTCTTGGGCTACATAAAGAATAAATGAATGTTGCATTCAGGCTGCGTAAAGGCCAAATAATTGTGATTGCTTGCTTTTGGAACAGAGGTTTTAAAAGAATTATAATACAGAAAACTGGTGGGAAAATTGAGTAGCAATATAGGTATCCTAAATTCCAATAAACGTGTGCTATATTAACTTCTAATGATGATTTAGGCTCAGCAAAACAAGTTACATTAAAATTATGTTATTAATATGAAGTATTTTAGTTTTCTTTCATTCCTGATTTTTTTCCAGTTTAATAGTTTAAAAAGAGCTAAAAGCGTAAGTTTACAACTAGTTTTCTATTTGCACATATTAGGATAACTTTATAATAAAAGTAAATAATCACACTGGGTATTCATAACAATTCTTAAAAGGTGTTCCTATATAAGATTGAGAAAGAGTATAAACTGCAGGGCTGGTACATAACAGGAACTCAATAGTTGAATCAGAATTTTAATCATTTTAATCACATACCTAGGTTCTCCATATTCTCAACATTCAATTAACTGTTAACATTTTAAAATCACGTTCTGTGGCCAAACTGTCTCAGAGTTACTTTCTCCCCCATTATAAGTGTACTAATTTATAGTAGGGAGTTTAAGTGGTTGTTAGATGTTTTTCTCTTTTCACTGGGGACCCCTTGGAGAATCGTATGAAATTTATGGAATCTCTCCCCAGAAAAATGGATATACAAAAATATCGCATACAATATTTTTAAAATACTTTTAAAAAAGAAAGAAAGAAAAGAAAAGAGAACAGGTTCTGGGCTCTGGAGTTAGAAGAGCTGGATTCCAATCTCTGTATGTGTAATCTAAGGCAATCTCTCTTAAAGCCTCCATTTCTTCATTTGTAAAATGCAAATACTACTTATCTCACAGAAATGTTACAAATTCTGAGTGAAATCATGTAATTATGGTGCTCATAATTTAGCATATGCCAAATTAAGTGATAACTGTTAATATAATTATTTTCAGGCCAATATTGACCTCTTATCTCTAATTGCTGCTGTTAGGTTTTCTTGTGCTGATTGGTTTGTTATTGCCACTTTCTGAAGTCCAAGCATCTTGTATTCTTCCCACTGGTTACCTCATTTATTTGGCTTCTCCTTTTAGGCTATCTATTTTTATAGATGATAGTGACCCATGAAAACACTGGAGAGTAATATCATCTTTAATGTTCAGTTCAGACTATTAAGTGGCTTTAATACTGCTGTCATCAATTCTGAAGGTAATGAGTAATAGAGAGAAATTCAATACATGGACAAGGATACTTGAAGGGAAAAATATGGCCACAAGTTTAAACTGGGTTTCTACTACACACATGTAGCATATGAGGAGATAGGGGAAATGATATTATTATACCTACATCACATAGTTTTCTTGAGAACTAAATAACAATGCGACCTTATAATTTATTTTATATATATATATATATATAAAGTCTTTGTTCCTGGTTCCCGGCACAGAGCTCCCCAAAACTCTTCTACATAGGGGCACCTGAAGAATCTTTTGTTCTATTTGGTCTTTGAGCCTTGTTTTCTGACACACATCTCCCAAACTCCTTGAAGTTTCCTGGATGATAGGAGTCTTTTGTTCTATTGAGGTGACTCTTGGTGAGCTCCTGGATAGCCTCAGGATGGAGGCTGGTTGCTAGGGGAACCAACCATATGATTAGAGGTTTGGAACTTTCAGCTGCCCCAATACTTCCAGGGAACGGAGAGGGGCTGAAGGTTAGTGATCACCAATGTCCAATGATATAACCAATCATGCCTACACAATGAAGTCTCCATAAAAATCCAAGAGAACAGCGTTTGAAGAGCTTCCAGATAGCTGAACACTTGGAGGTTCCTGGAAGAGGGCCTGCCTGTAGAAGGCATGGAACCTTCGTGCCTCTCTGCTACACCTTGCCCTATGCATATCTTCCATTTACCTGTTCACCTGTATCCTTTATAAGATATGAGTAAAGTGTTTCTCTGAGTTCTGTTAGCCACTCTAGTGAATTAATCAAATCTAAGGAAGGGTCATGGGAATCCTGATTTATGGCCCCTTGGTCAGAAATATAGATGACAGCCTACTACTATTTGCTTCAGAAGTTGGGGGCAGTCTTATGGAACTGAGCCTTCTTCAACCTGTGGCATCTGACGGTATCTCCAGATACACTGTGTCAGAATTGAATTAGAGACACCCAGCTGATGTCCACTAGAGAACTGATTACTTGGCGTGTGTGGGAACCCTCTGCCCCCATGTTTTGTGTTAGAAGTGTTGTGTTGAATGGTATGTGAGAACCGAAAAAAAACATTTGGTTTTTCTTCTTTCAGAGACAAAACACAACAATGCTTGGCACATAACTAAGATTCAATTACATTTGTATTACGAATGACAAATACTGAGTCAGAACATAGTATTAAGGTGTTGAAGCATTTATTATTTTCAAAACTGGTTAGATTAAAAACATTTTTATGTTCATATCTGGAATATCATTCACTAAGGATATAGAAAATTTACAGAGTTCAGAAAGAGTGCCATAAAAATAATGCAAAGCTTGGAAACTCCCAATTACAGGAGAAATCCTTATACGACAAACTCTAGGGAACTGTCTAGATACTTTTATTTTACTTTGTTTTCATTGTCACTTTGGTTTTTTAAGCATCAAATGTTGCTTGAAATCTTTGAGCATAAACATATTCTGGTTATGTGTTCGATATGTCACTATAGTCATCATGAGATGTTACAAAAGGCTGCAGTTTTAATAAAGATTCTCAGTCAATATAAAATGCTTTTATAAGTAAATAGTGACCTCAATCTGTATGAAAGATTTAGAGCCTTTGAGATCAAAGGAATGTATACAATGGAACATGTCCCCCTCCCTGAAATGATAGTGATATTAGAGATGTTGGCCATTTATTCTCCTAAGGACTCTGTAAATTTTCTAGGCTCAAACACATCTTTACTAATCCAAATAGGAACCATCACAATCAACACATTTTTGCCAAAGAGAAATAAGTTTGTTTATTCCTGTAGTGTAAAAATCCATGCTTCAGGATTTCATGAACTCTTGCAAAGCACTTTCTGCATTCTGCTGGTTGTGGAAGCATCTTCTCTGCAAAAAGTTGTCAAGATGCTTGAAGTGGGAGTTGGCTGGCGAGAGGTCAGGTGAATATGGCAGATGAGGCAAAACTTCATAGCCTAATTCATTTAACTTTTGAAGCCTTCGTTGTGCAACCTGAGGTTGGGTGCTGTGGTGAAGAATTGGGCCCTTTCTGTTGACCAGTGCTGGCTGCAGGTGTTGAGTTTTTGGTGCATCTCATTAATTTGCTGAGCATACTTCTCCAATGTAATGGTTTCACCAGGATTCAGAAAGCTGTAGTAGATCAGACCAGCAGCAGACCACCAAACAGTGACCATGACCTTTTTCTGGTGCCAAGTGTGGCTTTGGGAAGTGCTTTGGAGCTTCTTCTCGGTCCAACCACCGAGCTGATCATCACCGGTTGTTGTATAAGATCCCAACCACTGAGCTGGTTGTCATATAAGATCCAAATGGTTCACTGTTGTTTCCTACGAGAAGATGACAATTCAAAACAATAAGTTTTTTGATTTTCGGTCAGCTCACGAGGCACCCCCTTATTGAGCTTTTTCACCTTTCCACTTTGCTTCAAATGCTGAACAACCGTACAATGGTCGATGTCGAGTTCTCTGGCAACTTTTCAAGTAGTTTTAAGAGGATCAGCTTCAATGATTGCTCTCAATTGGTCGTTGTCAACTTCGAATGGTCAGCCACTGTGCTCCTCATCTTCAAGACTCGTCTCCTTTGCAAAACTTCTTGAACCACCACTGCACTATAAGTTCATTAGCAGTTCCTGGGCCAAATGCATTTTTGATGACGTGAGTTGTCTCCGCTACTTTACAACCCATTTTGAACTCTAATAAGAAAATTGCTCAAATTTGCTTTTTGTCTAACATCATTTCCACAGTCTAAAATAAACAGCAAGTAATAAGTCATTAGCAAAAAAACATAAAGTGAGAAATACGCATTAAAATGATGTATAACATAACCACACTTAAATTTAAGAATGCATTCCAATGTCAAACAGCAAATTTCAATAAGACTGAAATCGCAGTAACTTTTGCACCAACCATTAGCACCAGAATGGTCAATACATCAGTTAAAGTACCTATGTCCTAGGTTTTTTGTGTTAGATCTTATGCTTTCATGAGCCTATGCAATTTCTAAAAGTATGCATAGAAACTAAACCTGTGATAAAGTTTTTATTAGTTCTATTGAATTTGTCACATGGATTGGGAAGGCAAGCTAAAGGCTTTATGCCCTTTTATATATTGAAGGATTTCAGAATTGAGCACTAGTGTATTTAACCTGTTGCTGACTTTTCTTAAGTTTTGGCAACTTAAGGCAACCTGGTAATTAGTGAAATATTTGTCATTCTTACTGCATAGACTTGTGATTTTAACTTTTGTTCAAATGAAATTGGTATCATCTATATCCTCACAGAAAATTTCCAATGAAGTTTTAGAGAACTAATCTAACTATTCATGTTTAACCAGATAATCCATAGGGGGTTCCTTTTTGAAACAAAATGCTCTTCAATTATTAACCAAGTTATTTACTTTTGATTTCAAAAGCTGCTATGTTTCTAATGTGTACTGAAAAAATGTGTGTAATTTTCTGTGCCAGACTTTTGACTTTTGTTTTCAAGCACTGTCATGTGCAATGGATGGTTAGAAACAATACATTAGGGTTTCTATTTAACCCTTTCAGGACTGAACTGCATTTTCTTTTATTAATTATTTTCCCTGTGTCATGATAGATGTTTGCAAGCATTCAGAACTGTTGGTACAGATATAGGTTTATATGCTCACTTTTAGCTTATGTCTTACACATTGCAGCACCCTCTACACCTTTAGTCCTTAAGGGGTTTCTTTTACAAACTGCGTGCTATAAGGTTTATTAGCAATATAAAATTGAGTAAACTTTGAGCTCATAGTGGGTAGTGCTAAAAACAACAACAAAAAAATTGAGTAAATACATACTGTAATTTTGTAGAAAAAAATTGCTCAGCTGTGTATTTTATTCATGAAAAATCTGCAATATGAAGTTTCAAGGAATGAAAAAAAAGCAATGTGAAAATTTTAGGTTAAACATAAAAACAGTTCTGAGAGCAAGCATTATAGAATGGAATCAGCCTGAAGTAGAGCATTTTTAGATGGTCTCTTCCAGGCCCAAGACTTTCTTGGGATCTATATATACTACTTCATAATCATCATCTTATTTCACTTTCATTTCTACTGAATATATTTTCAATGTATGTTCCTCACTTAAAAAACAGGTTAATATACACTACTTGAATGACTATCACTAAGGCCATTACTATTTAAGAGGCACAAATAATTCTTTCATTGATCTGCTGGGTATACATAAAGTTATTTTTATTCCTGCTATCATTTTAGTATTTAATCCACATTTTTTAATGGATTTCAGTTAAATTTTCATTGTCAGAAAAAATGTATTAACTCATATGTTGAGTTTTAAATTGATTTACTGTCTAGGTAAAATATAATAAATAATCACAGTCCAGGCAGGAAAAAATTAGCAAGTGCAAAGGCCTTAAGACAGAATATCAGTTAAGATTAAGTTCAACTGATAACAAGAGACCCAAAATAGTGGCTTTAATAAGATATTATAGGTGGCTACTTTTTTTTTTCACATTAAAATCTGAAGGTAAAGAGTGCAAGGCTGGTATGGTGTTCTGATTGACAAAGTCCTCAAGGACCCTGGTTTCTACCAACTTAAGGTTTTGCCATCTCTCGGATGAGAGAACTTGAATCTGGCTCCAACTGGTGGCTAGAGTTTCAAATCATCACATCTGCATTCCAGGGTCCAGAATATAGGAAGAGTAAAAGCAGCAAAGGACCAAAGGTGTGTAGTGACTGTCTTTTAAGCAAAGTTCTGGAAGGGTGCCACATGATATATCTGCCAGCACCATGACATGGCTACAAGGAAGGCTGGAAAATATAGTCTTTATTCTGGGCAGCCATGTGTCCCTGTTTATTTACTATGAAAAAAATGGAGGAATTTTTTGAAACAAGTAACAGTCTCTGCTACAGACTAGAAAGAGTTTGGTACATGACAGAAACAGAAAGGAGGCAACGAGAAGGGTGAGAACAAGACCAAATTGGAGAGATAGGCGGGAGCCAGATTACCCAGTCCTGAAGGCCATGGTAAGGAACTTGGATTTCATCGTGTCTGCATAGGGAAGTTATTGGAGGGTTTTAAACAAGGAAGAGGCATCACCTAATGAAGATTTTAGAATGATTTAAAATGATTGCTCTGGCTGGTATATACAGAATGGTTTGAATGGGAAAATTTTCGTGAGTGTGCAGGGAAAAGTCAAAGTAGATAGTGTGGATATTGCTGTGGTTCAGCAAGAGATGATGGTGGCTCAGACAGGGTGGTAGTATCAGAAGTGATGAGAAGTAGCTGAATTCAGAATGTATTTGTAAGGAAGAATTGATGGAACTGGCTGATTAGTTGGATGTAAAGTGTGAAGAATTATAGAAGACTCCGAGTTTTACACCCTAGCAAGTAAATGAATGAAAGTACTATTTATGGAAATCAGGAAGACTAGAAGAAGAGCAGGTTTAGGGAATGAATAGGGGGATTCAAATGTTATTTCACACATGTCAAATTAGAGATATCTGTATTTTTTATCCCTTGCTATGCAAAATTTTCAGCATGTCTATACCTTTCTAAAAATGGAAGGCTCCCCTCTTCTGTAAGTTACATACAAACTCATTCTTCCCTAAGTATTTTTTTTTTTAATCCAAGTCTGTAATTTTTCTCTAAGATGTATAGGGAACTTACCTTAATATACATTTTGAAAACACACAAAACACATACCTATTATTATGGATTGTTTTTCCAAGTAAGAGTAAGAAAATCTATCAAAATGGATAGTTAAAAAAACAAAAATCAAACTACCAAATGGGCAAATCTGATCATCATTAGCAATAAAGATGAACCTTTTGACGCAACAGGACAATTTAAAAAATGTACCATTTATTGAATGCTCACTACAAAGTCATAAATATAAGCCCTTAACAAATGCTAGTTCATTAAATATCTAGAACACTAAGGTAGGTATTAAATTTTACAAATTTATAATAGATTTGGCACAATAGGAAATTAACTTGTTCTTGAACAAGGCTTAAAGTGAATTCATCCTAAACACTGCTTAGCAATAGTGAGAGTATTATCATATAGTGAAATACTATTATCAGATAGTCTCAGTGTATTTTTTCCTAACACACCTACTCTACACATTACGAAAATGTTTATCTCTTCCAGTAAAATATCCAAGGTAATAAAACTCTCAAATCAGACTGTTCCCTTTGGAAGCAGTTTTTCCAACTTTACCAGTGTTATTTTATTTAAAATGTGCTTTTCTGAGTAAACGTAAGGATGGTGAGAATGAGGTCAATCTTTTAGCCTTAACAAAGTCTTATATATAAACTACTAAATTAGAACGGTAAAGTCTTAATAATACTTGATGTCAGTATATACGTATGTCCTATTTTTATCACACCATCTTGTGGCCCCAAACTATTAATAAACTTTCAAATTATTAACAGCTAGATTAAGGTGCTCAGTAACGCATATATATTACATATACACAGAGGCATATCCAGTTTTTTAAAACACCAATTTATGGCTGTAGATGTTAACAAGAGAAAGCGGAAGAGGCAGGAAGGAACTGTTTAGGAAACGGGAGGAGAAAGGGAGAGAAGGACATAAAGACATATGTTGTTCTTCCTTGAATTTTCCTGAAGTAAAAAAACACAGTGAAGACGAATGTTTAATGAAATGAATAACCAGGCAGAACATTTTTTACTAGCTACACCAACTAGCTACACCAGCACCATCCGGAGTTTAAACAAATTCACACAATATGTGTTAATATATCAAAATATACTTTACATTAAAAAACATGCCTTACCTTTTGTTTTATAATATGCTATTTTTCTCGCTAGTTCTTGCTTTTGGCCTTCAATGATAAATTTAAATTGGATTATAGTGATTTCTTTGGGAAGGAAAAGGTGATTTTATGAAAGAAACAACCAAGGGAAGTAGAAATTTTATTTAATTCAAATTTTACTTTATATTAAACATGCTATCACTCAAATAGGAATAACAATTTTCATTTATGAAACGACACAATTCCAAAACATACATGCAGAGGCTCTTTTTTCTTTTAAGTTCAAGATGTCAAGTAATTACAAAGCAAGTGAAAAGTTTATGGATATGCAAGGAATAGGAGGAATTACTGCAAAGGGAAGAAGTTTAATTTCACTTTGAATGACAACTATTTTTATAGAAAGCAGAGACATGACTCCCTTAGGTTTCCACCAAAGCCACCATAATTTCAAAAGGTCTTGCAGATAGCCAAGTTGGTCGCTCAAGTTTACGTGATGACGGGGGAGCGGGAGCTAGAGAAAGTGCTATGCACCTAATTTGGCTAGAACAAGTTCAAACAACAGTACTTTAAAAACCATTATTTACTTCCATCACGTTAAAAAAAAAAAAAAAAGAAGAGGAAGAAGGGGGAGTAGTAGAATACACCAATGGTTTCAGCAGAGGGGAACTCACTTCTCAGGAGGTGAAGGTGACGTGCTGCCGGTCCCTGGAAGTGCGCGCACAAGCACCAGAGTTTGCGGTGGCTGAGGGAGGAAATGTGACAGTGGTCAAATTTGCTCCAGGTGCGAGTGAGAAGGGGAGGAGTGAGAAAGCCGACGTGCGGGGGCGCGGTGTCCAACACAAACACAAACACACACACATGCTCTGCGTCCCGGTGAGGGCAGACCGACCCACCTCACCAATCCTCGCTCCTACATCCTGCGGGCCTGCCACCCCCACCCCGGACCCAGGGCCCGAGGCCGGTGCGAAGCAACCTGGCCCCAGTGAAATGGCACCGGCTGCAGAGGCCCGTTGGCTGTAACGGCGGCGGAGCACCGAGCTTCCTTGTAAGTCGGTAAGAGACACGTGGAGCTGCGGAGACGGAGGTGGGGGAGTGAAGTGCTTGTCCCCACCCTCTTGCAAGCAAGCCAGAAGCGGCCTACCCACCACAACCCTGCCCGCTCGGCAATTGCCGCTCCCACCTTCCGCCGCCGCCTTGAGGGAAGCCGGAGCGACGGGGGTCACGGCGGGGGTCAGAGGGTAAAGGTCTTGCTCCCAGCAGCCTCCGCGGTGGATACGTCGCCATCTTGGATCCGCGGGACAAGAAAATTCATGCGGTGAGTTTTTGGCAAATTTTCGGAAGTCTGGCAGCGGGGTGCGCGGCAGGGGCGGCGGATTTGGGGTCCCCGCAAGGCGGGGGAATGCCCTGAGGCCGGTCCGGTGGCGCCCGGGGTCCGCGGGTAGCGTCCCGGCCCGCCGCTTCCCGTTGCTTTTGTCTCGGCTCCAATCGAGAGAGGGAGAGCGGAGCGGGCGGGGAGGGGGTGGCGGCGGTGGAGGGAGGGAGGGAGGGGGTGTGTATGGGGGTGGTGGTGGACGGGACGTAAAGCGTCGCTCTACTCGGGCCGCTGCAGCGGCAGCTCTAGATCGTAGGCCCGGTCCCATCTGCGGGCGGCAGAGCTTCCCCCAGACTCCGCTTCCCCAAGCTCCCGCCAGCGCGGAGGAGCCGCTGCCGCCTCGCTGCTTCCTGGGGAAGAAGAGAAGGCGGCAGTGGCGGTGGCCGAGGAGCCCAGGCCTGCTTTAGACGGCTCTGCCACCGTCCCAGTAGCTGCCGCGGTCTCTGGCTTTTCACATTCTCAGTACACGCACATCATCCGCCACTTGTGTGTTTCTGTTTGTGTGTGTAAGTGTAATACGGGGGATACTGGACTGGCTAACGGGCCTCAGGAGCCTCCAGGCCCTGGGATACCGAAGGCTATGCATGGTGGAGGGAGAAGGAGTGCAACTATGATGCTGCCTCTGCTACCGCACCCGGAGGGTGAAGCTTCCGTATTGTCGTAGACTTGAGTCCGGATGGTCCTGGGGCGGCGGAGGAACCCGAGACGCTTCTCTCTGTGAAGTTGCAAGCCCTAGGTTTCTACTTCCGCTGGGGCCTCTCCACCTTTTGCTATCTTAGGTCTCACTTAAAAGTTTCCCAGAAGAAATGAGTCGAGTTAAGAGACCCCCGTAGTTCTTAAATTGAGGTACTGTTGTCCGTCCAGGAAAAAGCCTCTAACTCTTTGATAACTGTTTAGGTCCTTAGCGAAAGCGGATTGTAGCTTCTTCTAGAAAAGTATTTCCAAGGTTTTAGAATTACCATTTATTCCAGGCCCTGTGGGTACTCTCTTAACTACCACCAAAGTCTTACATACGGGTACCACCGTCTCGGAAGGAACCTAGACATCAACTTCCTTCGAATCCTAGGAGACATCTTCACTTTTCATAATCCAGAGACTAAGTGTAACATATTTTGTTTCATTTTTTATAAAACTTTTGGTCAAAATACCCTACTCCTTTTTAAATCATCTGGACAGTTCCTAGTAATTAAGCACACTGATGGTGAAAAGTACTCAGTTAACAAAATCCGTTCACTAGGGAGGCCGTACTTGAATTTAATGCTCAAAGTTGAACACATTTGCTGCCATGCTTGATATTAGGAATTTTTAGAGCTCGGGAATGATAAGTGTAACTCTTGATTTGCCATTTGATGCAACGTAAGTGGAGATAATAAAGTATGGGGTGGGGGAGTGGGATAGGAATTTGAAAGTATTTATTATTTACCAGGTTTATGTTGAGTTTAGGAATACTTGGTATATTTGACAGCAGTTCTTTCCCAAACGTCAATGAAAACATACATTTCTTTTGCAATTTTGGCAGGTAACTTTATCCCAGATTGAAAGGGTTAAGAATTACCTTGGTCTGAAATGGTAAAATGTCTACATTCAAATGGTTAGTGTTTACCCTTTCATTGAAATGTTTTTTAATAGACCAAACTCATTAATTAGTAAGCTCTGTATGTTGAACTTCTGTTTAGTTTGTAGTTTTTTCTTGCAATATTAAATATGAAGGAAAAGAAATACACAATGCACAGACAGAAATAGCATCGTCCACTCCATCCACTTTCTTGATTTTGTAAGATCCTCATTTAATTTTAAACAGGCACTTTTTCCCCATTTTTTCTGAGGGCTTGAATTGTGATTTCTGTGAATACTTTATATTTTATGCAGGAAGTGAGAAAGTATTTTATTTTTTTGCATCCTAATTAGGGCTTCATCAATGCAAATAATGTAAGCATAATTTGTTGGCAGAATCTTTTTGTTCTAAGAATATAGTATAGAGATACCTGTAACATAATCTGATCTCAGGGAATGAGAATTGCCAGTTTAACCAAACAACAAAATACCGCCTTTAAAAACTTTCAGTTTCTATAATACATTAGTTTAAAGTAAATTTGGTATGGTGGAAGAATGAGGGCAAAATGCATGTGTGTGGGTGATTTATAAAACCTTCGTTTGGAAGTCCCTGATCTTGAAGATAAACTAAAACTCAGAATGATGTACTTCCCTAAAAGAACTGATTATCTTCGTTTTTACTGCATAACTTTGGATGTTTAATTTACTTTCTGATTTTTCAAAGATGCTTTACAATTAGTTATTACCTGAAAATTCTCTTTGTTCAAAAGTAAATAAATACTTGAGATTTGTGAGTTTCTGACCCAGTTCTGTTTTTTATTTCTTTAGTAGATATTGGTATTAAAAGTACTTGTATTTTGAAAAACCAATACAGAATTTTTCACAACCTGTAAGAAGCTAAAGTTTTATCTTTTCTGGTAAAATCAAATTTGCTTCATAAATTTTCTGATAATACAGAGAAATAAAGAAAATCTATGCTTCACATATATATGAAATGAGTAGAGATTAGCAGATTAGTAAAAATAGTTTATAATTTTTTTGCTCTTTAAAAGCTATGTAAAATGATAACAGTATCTTTTAATTGTCTTAAAAAGTTTTTAACTGTAGAAAGTTCGTTCTGTTATGATCACATACTTAAAAGCAAACTCTAAAGATCCCATGTGCTTGCTTGAACAGGTATTTGAGGACAACTTAACATATTGATACAGTATTAGAAAAAGATACTACTAAATATTTATGATTTTATTTGTTACCTGGATCTGTAGTGTTTTTGTAACATAAAGAAGCAAAAGATCCTGGTACCAGGTAGGGCAGTTTTAGAGGCAGAGTTAATCAGAGTTGTAATGTTTGAATGGAATTACATACATTATTGATCAGGGGATCTAGTGCTATGATAGGAGCCATTCTGGTTGATGATACAGGTGACTGTTCTTCCTTATTAAGGATGATTTCTACCTGTGATAAAGGATTGAATTACATTGTGACTTACACTAGATATTTTGAAAAGAGCTGTACTGAAATGGGTGTCTTGCAGAAAATATGCCTTTGAAAAGAAATAGAATGAAAATTAGGGTTTTAAGTTTTTAAAATTATTTTACAATTTTTACCTTGGTTCTGTTTATTGAACCCTTCTTCAGTTTTATATATATATTTCTTTAGTTTTTCTGTTTGGCATCCTTTGATTTCTATTTTAAAATTCAACTCAAGACAAATCATGTTGATATGGCTTATTCATTTATTTACCTTGTTTATGCAATTAGGGATGACCTGGAAATAGAATTCTTACTGTGTTTTCTGGCAGCTTGTTCTCTGAAACCAGACTTAAATGTCTTGGTATATCCCTTGGAGTGTGCTGCATTATGAAGTAATAAAATGGTTTACAATGTTTATTTTTTGGCAAGAGCTCATGGCTTATATAACATGGAAATGCAATGAAGTGAAGTATCTAGAAAAAATGGAAATTTTTCCTTTTCTGGACACTTTAGTATTGTATATACTTGTGATCTAAGTCCATTGAGATATAGTTAGACATTTTGTACGTATTTGCCACTTACCCTGAAAGTTTACCTTTTCCTCTTGTGTGTTCTCTTTGTTGTGGGGGGAGTGTATTTTAACTATCGCTTTTCTGTTGCTTGATAAACTTCTTATTCTTCAAAACTCTTTTCTGGTGTTACTTTCTTGATGAAACTTTTCCTGATTCCCCAAATCCTTCCACTCTATTGGTTTTTTTCTTCAAACTTCTATTATTGAATATGTCACATTGTATTGTAATTTACTGTCCATACCTCCATTCCACCATAGCCTCCACTGGACTGTGAGTACCTGAGAGGTAGGGCTCTGTCTTGTTTATATTTACATTTCTAGTGCCTTCTATAGTGCATAATACTTAGTAGATTGTCAATAAATATGTATTAAACTGAACTGTTGCCAGATTGTCATTTGACTCTTAATGCTGTCAGAGTGCTCTGTTTCCCAATCCACAGATGAGAAATAACAAATTGGAAAAGGTGGGGAGAAGGGCATCCTGTATTTCTTCATTTCTCTTAATCCTTTCTTAGAGTTTTGCTTTCTAATTACCTGTGGAAAAATAGGTAACTAGCTTCTTAAAGAACTGTATGTAGCATTAGAATGGAATTTAGGGGAAAATGTTAGTAATAGAGTGATTAATACCCTGTTTTGCTTCTGGCAGAAAATTTAGGCCTGTATTTCTTGCTGTATTTTGCATGGCTATGGTCATTAGTTGAAGGAGATATTTTGTATTTGTATTTACAAGGTAATGTACGTTTACCACTACTTAATCACGAGCTCCTTTTAGATTTATGCTTTTTGTAGTTAAATTCTGTGTTGTTGTTGTTGTTTTCTCCCTTTTCCTACTAGTGTCTGGCCCAAAAGTTAGTATAAAGTAAGAGTTCTGTAGTTTGGATACCATTGTTGCTATGGAAATTAGAGATGATTTAATATTATCTTTGTTAGAGGTCCAAAATCCAAAAAGCTCTGAAAATTGATTATTTTTAAACAATTGAGGTGGAAAATGCCAGCTCAAATTATCCCTCTTAACCTAAACATTGCTGTTACTCTCCCTCCCCTAACCATAACAGGTTCTGCCAAGACCACTCTGGTGGGCATTATGTCATATGTGATATATGCACTATTTTACCTTTCTGAAATCTGAAAAATTCTAATTTGGGGAAACATCTGGTCTTTAAAGGTTTGGCAGAGAGATTGTCATCCAGTTTATACCCATTTTAGAGATACAGAAATCAAAACAGGGTAAATGACTCCCAGAATTGCATTTAGTAGACTAACGTTAATGTTTAACTTATGAATTTAGAAATCTTATGTCTTATTTGTCTATATATTTTCTAGAGACTTTTAATGACTAAGAACTACTAAAATTATACAGAAACTGTATAATTTTAAAAAGGAAATTTGATCCAGTACTCAGTACACCAATCCTTTCCCTGCTTTTACTGAATGAGAATGTCTCTCCTTATGTGAGAGTAGATAAAAATGCACATTTAGTAAATTTTTGCTGTACCAAGGAATGATGAAATAACTTAGAGAAAATTATATGTCCTGGCAATTTAGGTAACAATGAGTGGACATGCTTTTTCCAGAACATATTGACATAACCAGTTTTCCATTTATATATTCAGATGTTGAAGCATAGCTGCATTTTGTATCAGCATCTGGACAAAATGTAATGACTAATTATGTAATACAATGTTTAGGAGAGAAACATTTGGTTTTGTGTCATATCTGGCAGGAAGGTACTTGTATGATACTTTTTACATTGTGAATGATAATGCTTATTCTGCTTACAAATTTTGTATTTAGTTTTCTGCTTGTAAGAGTTTTTCATAACTCTAGCCGGGGCAACAGAGTGAGACTCTGTCTCAGAAAAAAAAAAGTTTTTCCTAGATCAATAAAATAATAATATTCATTGAGTTTAACATACCATTCAAAGGATCTAATTCCTTTTGGCTTTACCGAATACTTTTAAATGCTTTGCAGCTTGCAAAGAGCACTTTTATATACATTATCTCAATTTTGTATGGTTGTCATTTCGATATTAACTTATAAAATAAATTTAAATTTGATATTTACATTTATAAACAGAACAATCAAGCTGTTTTAATCAGCATGAAAATTAGACGTTGGGAAATATAAAGGCCATTTCATCCTTAGACTTGTCTCAGAGTCTAATTTATTTCTCATTTTAGAGCTACTCTCTATAGAGAAAATCCTGATTTATCGAATTAACTAGGTATAAAATGGAAGGTTTGTTTTTGTTTTCATCTGATCATCTTATGGATCTGGGATGTTTAATTAAATTGATAGAGAAGTTTGAAAGAGAATGATAGTTGGAAATTTTTGTTTCAAGCTTGACTTTCTGGCAATATCCAGCAGCTGCTCATATTTTTTAAAGTGAACAAATATTCATTGAGAAACACTCAAAACTTATACAAATACTATATTATAATGAGAATAAGTAATAACATATCACAGCTACATTTTACTTGCTCTTTTCACAGTTGTTATTCTGAGGAGATCGTATGCTGGGTAGATATGCCTTTTGCATTGCTTGATTTAGTAGTGCACAGAGCAGTGCTTTAGGGGTATAGTTTTTGTGATTTTTATGTGAGTGAGCATGTTTAGCCTGAAATTAGAAAAAAATTAGAGTTATAACCTTTCTAATCTGTGCACACTTATGAGAAATTATACGTATATTCATTGATATGTCAGGCCAAACTTTATTTGAGGTCTACAGCAAAACTAGTTAACTTGGCAGCTGAGTTAGTCTCCAAAGTGTTTATATTTGATATATAATGCACTTGTGTGTGTGTATATATATATATATCACCCATCCTAAAATAGATTTTTATGTGTAAAATGATTGTAATGCAGTGCTTTGGGGAATTTGCAAAGCATGAATTGGTGTACACTAGGGTATTTCAGAGCATAGTTTGAAAACTTGTGGAACTTGATCACTAAGATCACTTCCAACCTAAAATTTTTTGTATTTAAAAAGTTAAGACTTTCTTCTCTCTGTATATGCAAAATTCATAGAATTTACTTGTTTTTGAGTAGTATTTGGATAGAAATAAATTTAAATTTTAGGCTGTACTGGTTAGATATTAGCATTCAATACATTTTCAACTAAATCCTTTAGTAAGTTGAGTGTTTAGTCTTTGCTAGACATTGTTATAGGTCCTGGTTATATGCAGGTGATCAAGACAAGTCTCTGCCTTCATCAAACTAACATTCTGGAGGAAGAGACAGACAATAAACAAGTAAACACAATTTCAGGCATTGGTAACTGCTATGGAGAAAATAAAGGAGGAGAAGGGTACAGGCAGTTCCTCTTTGTGGAGATGTCATTTGAGCAGAAACTGAAAAAGGAGAAAGCCATGCAAAAATCTGGGGGATTGGCTGGGCGCAGTGGCTCATGCCTGTAATCCTAGCACTCTGAGAGGCCGAGGCGGGAGGATCGCTCAAGGTCAGGAGTTCAAGACCAGCCTGAGCAAAAGCGGGACCCCGTCTCTACTAAAAATAGAAAGAAATTAATTGACCAGCTAAAAATATATAGAAAAAATTAGCTGGGCATGGTGGCGCATGCCTGCAGTCCCAGCTACTTGCGAGGCTAGGGCAGAAGGATTGCTTGAGCCCAGGAGTTTGAGGTTGCTGTGAGCTAGGCTGATGCCACAGCACTCTAGCCCAGGCAACAGATTGAGACTATGTATCAAAAAAAAAAAAAAAAATCTGGGGGATTGTTTTCTAGGCAGAAGGAATAGAAGACCCTGTGATGGGGTCAAGTTTTGCGTATTTGAATATAAGAAATTTCATAAACAATTACATAGCGCTTTCTACATAAATGGGTGTAAACTATAAATGGCAGAAGAGATGATTAAAACATTATCCTTGTTTTTCAGTTGCTGAAAATATTGTGGTAGACCCAGTAATCTATAATAAGTTTTATAGGAGCAATAGGAAGGAGGGATGATTTTTCATTAAGGAGCCTTGGAAATATTTTCTAGATAGATAAAATTGGGGGTCTGTCTGTATTATTGGAAAATTATTAGGAATGCAAGCTTAAAACTTTCCTTAATTAGTATGTTTACTTAGAATAATCAAAACCTTTAAGGATTTTTAGTTTTGCAAAGTGTTAGATAGTAGATTTTTCTTAGAAATTAGTTAGTAATGATTTTCATGTTTAATTACATTTCCTTGTACAGTCCAATAAATGTTACTGTGCATTATTACAGTTACACTGAGTAATTGCTCAAGTTGAGTTTTTGCGATGCTATAGAAATATGCTCCAGTGGAGCAACCTTGTTTAAGGAGGTAATGAGTTGGTTTCAAGGGGGTGAAAATTGAACTGGGTTCTGAAGGGTGATTTGGATTCACTAGGTGGGAGAGGGAAGAGAATCAGCTTTGTAAATTCATAAAGCCTGGGAGTATATGCTGGATGTGGAGAATGGTGAAGTAATCCTCCATAGCTCTTGATGGAGTTCTGGAACCTCACAGAAGTTAGTTGAAGGAACGAAGTAGCCACAGTATGAAAACAAAGGCCTTATCTTTAACATGATGAGGGAGCCATTAACCAGTTTTTTTTTAAACAGTGGGAGTGATCAGCAGATTTGTGCTTCAGAGGAAATTTTAGATTCCAGAGTTGATGTATAATTAAAGTTACAAGCTTAATAGTACAGTATATTTGTGAAATTTTTTGAAGGATTATTTTTTCTCCGTTAGACAAATTGAGTATTTTATATTCATATTAGCAGGATTTTTATTTGTTAAGCACCGTATGACTTTGAAACTCTGTAGTTTGTAGAGAATTTGTTATACATATAAACTGATGCCAATAATTCAAAGTTTTTATATTCATGGATGGAATTTGTTATGTAAGTTTTGGGGCAGGCAGTTTGAATGTTAATATTTAACATAATTTGTAGGCATGAGATTTAACATTACTTGGATAAATTAAAGTAATACCAGGAATATCTAAATTTGTCATAAAATTACTCCACAGGAACTGATTATCTATTATATTACTAGAAGTGCTTATATTACAATGCTATGATATGTGTGTGTTACTCAAAATACTATACATACACATTTAGGTTGCTAGCATTATTAATTCTGACATGCAAAAACAAATCCTAAATGAACATTTTTAAATAAAAAGAAATGATTCCCTAAGAATGTAGTTTCAGCAAATTATTACTTTGATAGTATGCATTATATACTGTCTTATAGTAGCAAAAGTTAGTTTTTCTGCCATAGTGATTTAGAGCCATCCAAGTTGCCTGATTGTCTATTTAGTTCATTTTTGACTGAGTAAAGTGGAGCTCATTGTAACTATCTCCTATTAAAGAGTGTTACATTGTGCTGGAATTTTACATGATGTCCTTAAAGTCTCTGGAGCTAGCCAACCTGAATTGGAATTACCATTCTACTCCTTTTAATTAGCTATGTGACTTATCTTCCCTAAACCTCAGTTTTCTCATTTGAGAAGTGTGGATAAATAACAATACTTAACCTAGTAGGCTTGATGTAAGGAATAAGGGTTCTTGTGGGTTTGGTTTTTTTTTTTTGTTTTTTGGTGTGGTTTTTTTTTTGTTTGTTTTGTTTTTTGTTTGTTTTTTGGAGTGGTACTTGTTGTGCTAAAGAGATGAGCTTTTGAGGCTTATGAGAATTAGCCACAATTTATTTCATGGAGTGTACTGTGCTTTTTTGTATCAAATTTGCAAATGTAAACAAGAAGAACGTAGACTTGCTTTTAGAGTCTAGACATGTTTTTCCTACCAGGAATTTTGTTTAGATGACATTCCGTGAAATATGATATACAGTATTTTGAGTAACAAATAAATCTTAGCATTGCTCTTTCTACACCAGTTGGTACAGCACAAGGCACTTAATAGGTGTTTAATAATACCTTTGTTAAATGGGATAAACCTAATGGGTTAGGAGTCAGACCTATGGCTACCATGTGTAGCCTGAGTATTATAGAGTTACTTGTAGCAGTTTTTTTCCTCTACACCTATTTCTTTTTTCCTAAAATGAATGAAGCATCTTCTCTTAGTAGATTAATTATGATCCAGTAAAACTCTTGGGAGTAGATTGTTAACAATGTTGGTTCCCATCCCTTTTCCTTTATGCAAAGTGAGTATTTCCAAAATTCTGGAAGTTCAGAGGAGATAGTTAACATAGCATCTGCATTTTTTTTTTAAGTTGAGAAAATCATACCATTTATTTACCTTTGAGTATATGCTCGTCTTTAATGGAGAGATGTTATTTTGGAAAGACTTCACACTTTGATCAGAAGATGGATTCTAATCTGGGCTCCATGAACTTATTAGCTATGTTCCTGGGCAAATAGTATTGAAGAGCCACAGCTTTTTAGTAATTTATACCTCCCAGTGTTGCTGATGACATTGAGATAATAAAAGCAAAATATGTTTAACATGTTTCACATGTATAGCCTGTGAAAGTATTATAGTGACTCTTGAATATTAGTTGTAATGAAACTAATATAGTAGTCCCCCCATATCCAAGGGGGATATTTTCCAAGACTCCCAGTGGATGTCTGAAACTGCAGATAGCATGGTACCCTATATATACTATGTTTTTTCTTATACGTACATACTCAGGATAAAGTTTAATTTATAAATTAGGCACAGTAAGGTAATAACAATTATAAAATAGAACATTATAAAAATATACTGCACTAAAAGTTATGTGAGTGTGATCTCTCTTATATACCTTTTGTACTGTATTCACTTTTCTTTTTCTTGTGTTCTGTTGATGTGATAACCAAGGTGGTTACCAAAGTGACTAAGGGATGGGTATCATATATAGCGTGGATATCATATTCTTGGTGGGATGGAGAGAGATGGGGAGAGATTTCATCATGCTACTCAGAATGGTGCTCGGTTTAAAACTTTGAATTATTTGTTTTTGGAATTTTCTATTTAATAACTTTGGACTGTGGTTGACAGTGGTTACCGTGGGAAGTGAAACCTTGGATGGGGGTGGACTATGGTAGTTTCTTAAATCACGACATTGAATGGTTCCTTCATCCATTTTGCCTTGTTGTTATGCTGCTGCATTCATGTTCTTTGCCCTATATACATTTTTATTTAATTAAATATCTGGCATATTGGGCTTTAGACAGAGGGGAGTTTGGAATGGTTTAAGTGGGGAAAAAATGATTCTGCTGTGTTCATTATAGCAAGCCAGTTAATAACTTGAATATTTTTGTATGCTGAAATCTTGATACTTTCTGTGTATATTGATAGCAGGAAATTTACTTCATCTTCATTCCTTCTTTAAGGGTAAAAGATCTTGAATATTCTTTGGGATATTCCATTTTTTTATAACTGTATTTGTGTGTTTTCTCTTTATCATTATTAGACAAGCATATTTTTGTGAACATACCTGTTTTTTGAAATTCACATGTAATTTATAATTAGAGCACTGAGAATGTCAGTGCAGTATTTTAAAACTATTGTGTATTCTTGTGTATGTAATGTATATGAATATACTGTTTTTTCTCCCTTAAATATGTTAGATCTCTTTTGGGTACTGAGCCTTTTGAAACATTAAAAGTAAATACCGTATAAGGAAAGCAGAATAGTACTAAGTAGCTGTAATGGTGAAGTAAGGAAAGTGAATCACGGAGTAATGAATTTGGAAAATGGTGACTGTGTATTGAAGGAAAAAGTATTGTTTTTACTGTCATCCTTGTAAAATATAGTTACTGACATTAAGTATTTGTTAGGTCTGCTGATAATTTTGTACTGTTATAAAAAACTGCTTTCAGGTGAAATACTGAGATGTTAAATGCTAAAATCAGATTATATTTTCACTGTTTTCTTAAGTTTATGCTGTTTGGAGGACCTCAGAATCACTTTGATATTTGTGGATGTATTTGAAAATAATGAGTGGTTTGCTTGTGAGGAATAGGCAAAGACAAATAACATTTAGGTACTATACTAGATACTTTGTGTATGTTATTTACTTGTTCATTCATTTGACATTTATTTAACTCCTATTATGTGCCAGGCACTATTCTAAGAGACTATAGCAGTGTACAAAATTAAAAAAAATAAAACACACAGTATGGCAGGCAGTGGTAAGGATATGGAGGAAAGGAAGGAGTATGGAGTATGTACAGGGTGCAGATTGAAATAGGCTGGTCAGGGAAGTTCTTTCCTACTCAGCTGATTTCCTCTTGTGGAGTGGTTGAGGGAATGGAGCATGCCTTTGCTTGTCCAGGAGAAAGGGGTTCCAGGAAGGGACAACAAAGAGCAGATGCTCTGGGAGAGGACTGTTCTTAATGTCTTGAGATTTAAAAATTGCAAGGAAGTCTGTATGGCTGGGGTGTAGTGGGAAAGGAGGAGAATGGTAGATGGGGTCAAAGGCAAATGAGGAAAGACTTTGTTAAAACACTATAAGGACTTTGGCTTTTACTTTGGGTAAAATGATCTCATATATACTCTTCACAGTTGTTATACAAAGTTACTTGAATTCTTTCCATTTTACTGTTGAGTAAATAAAGGTTCTACCAGATAACCAATAATTAACTTCTTTAAAGTCATATAAAAGCTAGTGACTAAGTTCTGAAGTTAGGTCTTTGACTCCAAAGCCTCATCTTTTTTTATTGTATTACCATTCTTGTAGCATACTTCTAGAAGCTTTCACTTTTACCATGAAATCAAGGGTGGACTTATTTTTTAGTGTGGATCTGAGTTGAGTGTCCATGCAGGGCCCATTATTTTTCATTTTAATAGCCATAGGAATTAATGCCATTCTAATTTTTAAATTAACTTTGTCAAGGAAGTTTACATATAATGCAAGGTGCCCATTTAAGCATCCTTTTCAATGAGTTTTGACAAACTGGTGCACCTGTATAACCATCACCATTATTTACATACAGAACATTCCCATCATGTCTAAAGTTCACTGATTGCAGGTGTTCCCCATTCATAGGCCCAGACAACCACTGATCTTTCTCTCAATAGATTAGATTTCTTTTTTAGAGGTTTGAACAAATGGAATGGTAGAGAATGCATTCTTTTGTGTCTGATTTTTATTCAGCATAATTTTTTTGATTTATTTTGCATAGACTGATCATTTATTTCTGTTGAATAGTATTCCATTGTCTAGTGCTATTCTAACTAGTGTCTGAAACATGTTTGTTGAATGAATGCATATCCTCTTCCCCATAGTTTTGCTGTTTTTCCTTTAATGAATATGCTAAAACCTCTTCTAGATTTTGTATGTTGCTAGACTTAAATTTTTATATAGATTATGTGAAGGAATGATTTTAGTAAAAAATGTACAGGGTTTAGAGCTCAGTATTTATTAACAAGCAAAATTCCTCCATTGGATTATCTTGACACCCTTGTCTAAAATGAATTTACTGTAAACGTAAGAGTTTATTTCTGGATGTTCATTTCTTTTTTGTTGATCCATTTGACTATCTGTGTGCCAGTATGTCTTGGTTGCAGTCTGCAATTTTGAAAACAGGAAATGAGAATCCAACTCTGTTCTTCTTTTTCAAGGTTGTTTTGATTAGTTTGTGTCCCTTGAATTTCCATATGAATTTTAGAATTACCTTGCCAATTTCTGTAAAGAAACCAGGAGGCACTTTGATAGGGATTGTGTTGAACTAGATCAATTTGGGGAGTATTGCCATCTTAGGTTTTCTTATCTATGAATATGTGATGTCTTTGTTGATAGTTCTTTCTTTCAATGATGTTTTGTAGGGTCTTACTCTGTTGTCTGGGCTAGAGTACAGTGGTGTCATCATAGCTGACTGCACCTCAAACTCCTGGGCTCAAATGATCCTCCTGCCTCAGCCTCCCAAGTAGCTGGAATTACAGGTGTACTACTATGCCCGGCTATGTTTTTGTACTTTTTGTAGACATGGTCTCACTATGTAGCTAAGGCTGGTTTCTAACTCCTGGCTTCAAGTGATCCTCCCACCTTGTTCTCCCAAAGTGCTGGGATTACAGGTGTCCGTCACTATGCTTTGTTTTGTAGTTTTTAAAAGAATGCAAGTTTTGTACTTCTTTTGTTAAACTTATTTCTAAGTACTTTATTCTCTTTGATGTTTCAGAAATGGAATTGTTTTCTTAATTTCATTTTTGGTTTTTCATTGTTGTATAGAAATGCAATTTTTGCACTTGGATTTTATACCCTGCAACCTTGAAGTTGTTTAATTATTATAAAATATGTTATCATTATTGAAATCTAATCTATTATTAAACTTTTATAAGATCTAACAATTTTTAGTGGCTTCCTTAGGATTGTATGAGATTATGTCATCTGAAGTTAGAGGTAGTTTCACTTCTTCCTTTCCAATCTGGATGTTTTCTGTTTCATTTTCTTGCCTAATTGTTCTGGCTAGAATCTTCTGTACACTGCTGAATAGAAGTGGCAAGAGTGGACAGCGTTGTCTTGTTCCTGATGTTAGAAGGGAAGTGTTCACGTTTTCACCATTAAGTATGATACTACCTTTGATTTTTGTCATAGATACCAGTTTGAAGAAGTTTTCTTCTATTTCTAGTTTGTTGAGTGGTTTTTATCATGAAGGGGCTGTTGGATTTTTTTCAAATGCTTTTTCTGCATCTTTTGAGGTGATCATTTGGTTTTTATTTTCTCTTAATGTGGTGTATTACATTATTTGGTTTTTGAATGTTGAACAAGTCTTGCATTCCTGGGATAAGTCCCACATGGTCATAGTGTATAATCTGTCTTATATTTTGCTCTGTTTGGTTTCCCAGTATTTTCTTGGGGATTTTTTTTGTTTCTGTTTTCGTAAGATATATCAATCTGTAGTTTTCTTGTGATATCTTTGGTCTTATTACCTGAGTAATGGCCTCATAAAATGAATTAGGAAGTGTTCTAAGTGCTTCTGTGTTTTGGAAGACTTCAGGAAGTATAGATATTAATTTTTCTTTTAACTGGTACAATTTATCAGTGAAGCCATCTGGGCTTGGGATTTTCTCTTTGGGAAGCTTTAAAATTACTAATGCAATCTCTTTGCTTGCTATAAGTCTATTCAGATTGTCTGTTTCTTCCTAAATCAATTTTGATAGTCTGTGACTTTCTAGGAATTTGTCCATTTCCTCTAGTTACTTAATTATTTAGCATTCAGTTGTGCATTTTATTCATTTATAATCCTTTTTATGTCTGTGAGGTTGGTATGTAATGTGCTATATTTCTTTCCTGATTTTAGTACTTTGAGTTTTCTTTTTTCCCCTCTTGGACAGTTTAGCTCAAAGTTTGTTGATTTATCTTTTTAAATAATAAGCTTTTTAAAAAAACTTTTGTATTTCTGTTGTTTATTTTACTTATTTCTGTTCTCATCTTTATTATTTCCACTGTTTGCTCTTAGTTTAGTTTGCTCATCTTTTTCTGGTTTCTTAAGGTGGAAGATTAAGTTATTGATTTGAGATCTTATAAAATGTGAGCATTTACAGATGTAAATTTCTCTCTAAGCACTGTTTTCACTGTTATCATACGAGTTTTTGTATCTTGCATTTTTGAGTTTATTCCTCCCAGAGTATTTTTTAGTTTTTCCTTTGTGATTTTTTTTAACCCATTGTTTATTTAGAAGGATGTTGTTTAATTTCCACATACTTGTGAATTTCCTCTGTTTTATTTTGCCATTAGTTTTAATTTCATTCTGTTGTGGTTGAGGAACATATCTTGTATGATTTCAGGCCTTTTAAACTTATTAAGTTTTATTTATGACCTAGCATATGGTTACCCTAGAGAATGTTCCATTAGCACTTGAGAAGAATGTGTATTTTGCTGTTGGGTGTTCTATAGATGTCTGTCAGATCTAGTTTTATATTTTCAAGTCTTCTATGGATTTGATCTTGTGTCTAGTTTTTGCATCCATTGTTGAAATGTGGCATTAAAGTCTCCCATCTACTACTGTTGAATTGACTGTTTCTCTCTTCAGTTCTGTCAGTTTTTGCTTCCTTTATTTTGGGGTGCTCATTAGGTTCATATCTTCATAATATATTTTTTCCTGATGATTCATCTATTTATCGTAATAATTTTTTTCTCTTTTTAATAATGTTTTACAAAGTTTATTTTGTCTGATACTGGTATAGTCACTCCAGCTTTTTTCTGGCTGCCGTTTACATGATACATCTTTTTCTATCCTTTCACTTTCAACTATTTGCAGTCTTAAGTGTAAAATCTCTGCCTTTTGATTGCATTATTTAATCATTTACATTTAATATTGTTAAGGATATAGTTGAATAAATGTCTTCCATTTTGTTTCATTTCTATGTCTTTTTGTTCTTCTAGTCCTTTATTGCTTTCTTTTGTGTCAAATGACATTTTTGTAGTATAATTCCTTTAATGATATTTTCAGAATATTCTTTTTTTAAGTTTTTGTCCTAGTGCTCACTATATATGTCTTATCTTAATCTACTTTAGGCTTGTACTTAATTCCAGTGAGGTATAGAAATCTTATTCCTATATAGCCTTTTTTTTTTTCCTGTATAGCTTTATTTTCCCTTTTCTCCTTTTTGGTGCTATTATTGTTTTATACATATATATATAATATATATATTGCAGCTATATGTTTTACAAGCCAAACAATATATTGTTTTGGCTATTACTTTACATAATTTCATGTTATTTAAAGGAACTGAGAGGAAAGGAGACCAAATAGATATATTTATAGAATTTGTTATATTAACTGTATTTAACATTACCATCTTTTTCCATTTTCTTACTCCAGAATAGCTTAACTTTCACCCACCTTTTTTATGCCATATAGTCAAATATACTATATTTCTATTTATTACAGATCTAACAGTAGACTTATTTACATATTGTTTTGTATATTTTTTTATGTCAGTTGAAGAAAGGTGAAAAAGTATGCATTTTACTGTCTTTTATTTTTACGTAATTATCAGTGTCCTTATCAGGTCCGCTAGCAATGAATTCTGTCAGTATGTGTTTATTTGTAAGTTTATTTTGTCTTTTTTGAAAAATAGTTTTGCTGGATATAAAGTTCTTCATTGACAGTTTTTTCTTTCAGCATTTTTAATGTCATCCCCCAGCTTTGTGGTCACCATTGTTTCTGATGAGAAATAAGTTGTGACTAGTCACTTTTCTCTTGCTGCTTTCAAGAGTTTCTCTTTGTCATTGCTGTTCAGCATATTTTTGCTATGATGTTTCTGGGCATGAATCCCTTTATTTATCCTGCTTGGGATTTATTGAGCTTTTTGGATGTGTAGATTAATGATTTTCATCAAATTTAGGGAGTTTTTAGACATTATTTCTTCAAATATTTTTCTGTTCCTTTCTCCTCCTTTCCTCAAACTCCCATTACACATATGTTGGTTCACTTAATAGTGTCCCACATTTTTCTGAAACTGCTCACGTTTCTTCATTCATTTTTATCTTTGCTCCGGGTAGCATAATTCCTATCAGTCTATCTTCAAATTTGCCTAGTTTTTGTTCTCCCAGTTCACATGTACTGTTGAGCCCTTCTTGTGAATTTTTTAGTTAAGTCATTTTATTTGTCAACTCTGTAATGTCCATTTGGTTTTTTTAAAAACATCTCTTTCTTAAAGATTATTTATTTGATGAGACATTGTCATCATACCTTCCTTTAAACATGGCTTTCTTAAGTTATTGGACATATTTTTAATGACGGCTTTGAAATCTTTGTTAAGTCTGACATCTTGGCCTTCACACATATGATTTCTGTTGCCTGCTTTCTTCTCCTGTGTATGGATTACTTCTGTTTCTTTGCACATCATAATTGGAAGGAGGGGCTGGACATTTTATATAATACATTGTAGCATCTTGGGACACTGATCCCTTCTGTTTCGGTGCTTGTTGTTTGCTAATTTAATGGGTTGGCTGGACTATTTCAGTGAAGTTTTATATCCCTTACAGTGTGAAGTACTCTCAGAGAGAGTACAGCCTTGAACATGGGCGTAGTTACCCTGGGATGACAATGATTTTAGCGGGCTGATTGTCTCTTTCACTTATGTCTGTTGAGCTCTGTGCCTTTGTTGGTATCACACCCCAATGTTAGTTTCCACTAACTGCTGTTGATTGTTCTGTTGTTTCTGACAGTTCTCCGGGGCATAAATTGTTCCACAGTCAGATCAAATTAAATTTTGGCCCCTTTGCATAGGCACTTTTTGAGGCCAGTCTTTAATGTTTGATCTGAACCCAAGAGGGCTTTTCTGGTGGTCTCTTTCTTCAGTTTTCTTTGGTTAGACTAGCTGGCCTGTGGTTTAGCTCAGTGGTCCCCAACCTTTTTGCCACCAGGAACCTGTTTCATGGAAGACAATTTTTCCAAGGACAAAGGATGGGGTGATGGTGGTAGTGCAGAGCTCAGGCAGTAATGGAGGGCCTGTTTCCTAACAGGTATGGACCGATAATGGGCTGTGGCCCTGGGTTTGGGGACTGCAGGTTAGCTTGTTACTGTCTTGGAACTAGCAGCTTCCTTTTAGTTGCTTACCACCAAAATTTCCATGTTTTGGAGAGTACTCTTGGGCTTGAACTTCTCTGTATTCTGTTCCAAATAAAGTCAGTTCCTTTGGGGATAGTTTCAGAGCTCTCTGCTCTTAGGACTGCTGCTTCTATGCAGCAGAATCTCTGAGCCATTGCACTGGGCAGGGTGCTAGCCTCTAGTCTTTTTGGCTTGCCTCTTCCTGTGTGGAACCTCCAGCTTACGTAGTAACACGGGTTGAAGGCAAATGAGACCTCAGTATTCTAGTCCTGCTGTGTTTAGTATAGATCCTCTGCCTATGTTTTGAGGCTGGTGGAGGAAGATTGGTGTGGGGTTTGGGTATAAGAAATTCTGTTGCCCTGCCTGTCATGGGATATACTCTACACTGGGGTAACCTAAGATGTGGCTTATTCGATGAATGTTTCATTTTCCCTTTTAAAGAATTGGTAATCTGTTGTTGATATGGTGATGTTGTGTGGTTTTTTCTTTTTTTTTGTATTGATGACTTTTGTTTACTTGCTCTATTTATTACTAAGAGAAGAGTATTGAAATTTCCAGATGTAATGCTGGAATTGTCAGTTTCTTCTTTCAGGTTTACCAGTTTTTGGCATTTTTAGTTTGAATCTCTATTGTAGGTGCATTCACATTTAGAAGTGTTACATTTTCTTGATGAATTGGCCTTATTATTTAATTTTTTATCCCTGTTAATTTATTTTCTTGCTCCGAAGTGTACTTATTCTGATGTTATTGTAGCCTCTCCAACTTTAGTTTTTGCATGGTATATCTTTTTCCATTTATTTACCAACTTATCATTATATTTAAAGTATGTTTCATGTAGACACCATATAGTCCTTTTTTAAAAAACATTTGATAATTTCCCTTTTGTACCATTGACATTTAATATAATTATTGATATATTTGAATTTAGGTAACCCATTTAATTTTTTAATGTTCTGTTTGTTTCCTTTTTCACTTTTTTTATTCTTCTTTCTTGCCTGGCCTAAAATAACAGAAATTTATTCTCTCATGATTCTGGTAGATAGAGGTCTAACTGAAGGTTTCAGCAGGGCCATGAGCCCTTTGAACCGTGTAGAGAAGAGTCCTTCCTTGCCTCTTCCAGCTTTTGGTGGTTGCCAGCCATCTTTGTTGTTAATAGCTGTATCACTCCAGTTTGAGTTCATGTTTTCACAGCCTTCTTTCTCTTTCCATTGTGTGTCTATGTTTTTGTATTCAAATCTCTCTGTCCTTTCTTTTCTGAAGACACCAGTTATTGGATTTAGGACACTCTTAAATCCATTATGACCACCTCTTAATTTGATGACATTTGCAAAGATACTGTTGCCACATAAGGTTACATTCATAAGTCCTGGGGGTTATGTCTTAAACATACCTTTTTTGAGTACACAACTCAGTCCACTGCACTTACAACCTTTCAAGTGGAATGTGGAAACTTTGTCAGCTCCCTTTATGTTGTAGTTGTCATATGTTTTACAGTATACTTCATATACTTTAACACAATGAGGTAATTTTTGCTTTAAAGTATCATGCATATTTTAAAGAATTTAAGAGGAAAAAGATAGTCTATTATAGGGATTGCAGAATATTGTTGCAGGCCAAATCCAGCCTGTCACCTGTTTTTGTAAATAAAGTTTTATGGGACTACAGCCACACCTGTTTATGTATTATCTGTGGCTGCTTTTGTACTATAGTGCAGAATTGATTAGTTACAGCAAAGACTGGCCCATGAAGTCTAAAATATTTACCATCTGGCTGACCCCTAACAAAAAAGTTTGTCAACTCCTAGTCTATCATACATATTTTCCAGTTTTTTTCTTTCATTCATGAAATTCTAAGTTTCCTACCGACCTTGTTTTCCTTTTGTGCAAAGAAATATTTTGAGATCAGCTTGTGATAAAATATCACAGCTTACTTTGATCTGAAAATGTCTTTATTTCACCTTCATTTTTGAAGGATACTTTAGGTCCATATAGAAATTCTGAGTGAACAGTTCTTTTGGTAGCAATAGCTAGAGTTGAGTAGCTCTTGGTAGTACATGGACTTGGTAGTACATGGTTAGCCATAGTCCCTGATACTTTCTGTTGTCTCCTTGACATTTGATACCAGCTGCTATTTGATATTTACCATTGTGCCTATGCCATTGTTTTTCTTATTGTAGAATCATTAGGGACATAAAATTTTTACTGTACCTGTGTCTCATATAAAGTGGGAAAACAGACTAAGCAGTGCATGTTTTAAGAAAAGTGGGAGAGACAGTATATTAATGGCTTTTGGAATATTTTTGCATGTCCAGTATGCAGAAAGGGTCTTACCTGTTTGGTTTTGGACTAGTTTTTTTGAACATTTAAGTTGAAATCTCATGCTCTAGCATTTATTTTCAAAATGCTTTAACATCTCACCCATCATTTTCTTTTTCAAAACAGCTCTTTTTTCTATATAATTCCTAATAACTTTCTGGCATATATTTTTAGAGTTGTTTTTGCCCTGTCTTGCTTTCTTATATAGCCAAGTCACATCAAAGTTGATTTAGCCCTGGATTGTGAGCCAGAAATCTTGGATTCTGTTTTCTCTGGCTCTGTCCCTAATTTGCTGTGTGTGTGACCTTGTACGAGGAAGGCTCTTACTCCCACCATACCACAATTTCTTTATCGCTAAAATGTGATGTTTCGACTAAGTTTGCTCTGAGACTTTTTCCAGCTCTTAAAGTACTGTGCTTTCTACATTATGCTCTGTCCACAACATAGTCCATGCTCCTCTGATATTCTAATCCAGAAGTTGCTAGCCTCTTTTGTTCCATGAACCTTTTTGGCTCTCTAGTAAAGCATGTGGACCCCTTCTCAGAATAATATTTTATATATGCAAAATTAAATACACATGCGTATGAGGGCACCAATTGTATTAGAGTACAGTTTTTAAAATATTGAATAAACAAACTCAGTAGCATACATATCAGTACAAAGTGTAGTGGCATAAAGTAATTTTTAGACTAGTGATGAATGTAATTGGTAATTCAAAATTTGAAGCAACTAAAATGATTTGAAAATAGCTGTGGTTTCTAGTGGCAACAAAAATTACAGGTGCAGCTAATACTCCTATGGCTTGTTGCCTACATTTTTTAATAAGTAAATACTAAATTTTAATTATAGGTAAGTAAAATAAAGATGTAACTTTTTCCCCTATCCAAGTTCATGCACTCTCTGCATTCAATCAAGAGACTGATTTATAGAACCCAGATTAAGAGCTCCTGCCTTTATCAGTCCATGAGACATTTAGCTTAATGTCTGCTATGTATTAGGTAAATATAAGTTGTGTTTAATGCATATGAAATACATTCTTCAGTGAATACATATTACTAATAAAGGTTTGAATATTATTGCCATTTGTGATCTTGTATCAGTTATAAGTAGTTTATAAATCTATGGAGGACAATTCGCAAACATGGAGTTTTTATTTCAGAATTAAGTTCTCCAGTTCTATATTTCTTATGGGCATTTCTCATTGAAACCTTTTTATTTACTACCTGGTATGTTGTAGGGCTCAGTAAGTATTTTGGAGGGAAGTTAGAAAAGAGTCTCTGGTTACTAGTATCAGGGCTGTTTGACTGTTTTAATATTGAATACTTGTTTGAAAATCTGTGGTAAATTTCCATTTAAAATAATTTGTTATTTAGTATTTCTTAACAGGGAATACAGGTATCCTTTATAAATGCCAAACTGCTATAGTTATCCTTAATATATAGAACACATGATAAAATGGAATTTGGGTCTTAGGTAAATAAAACAAATGTTACATTTTGTCTATACTGCCTGAAAATTTTGAAATGCAGAATTTTACAAATATTGTTAATTCAGTAGCAGTGAAATAAGACATACTGAGGTAAAGGTTTTTTATAGTTTCTGTGCTTTCTTACCACTGTGCTACTTGGTTTGAGTATACTCATACCCCTACTTCTTTGATTTTAGGTGTACTCTGATTTTAATTTCTCTCCTGGACACATATGTACTAAGTTTTTGTAGGACTTTTTAGCTGTCTTCCTCCTCCGCATAGAATATCTATTTGTATATATAGGCTCTACTATATACAGACATGCGTTTGTGACAGATATCCTTAAACTTCCACTTAACTGACATGCTCCTTTAAACCATTGCTTTCGATTTTTGTCCTGAGTATTCTGAGCACTTACAGCTAGTAAACTAGTTTGCTCTTGTACCTTTTTCTCTCCACAGGGTTAGTTATATGCCTAGCAAGAATCCATTTTTATGCCAGTGTTAATGTATTTTTACTTTAAATATGATCTAATATGAAATATGAGTGTAGAAAGACAGAACTATTGTTTTAATGAAAAGCAAGGCAAATGCTTTGGAAGGACTTTACACAAAGTTCTTTACAAATTACTAAAGAATTAGATGTGGATAAGCCTTGAGATTTATGAAACTTTTGCTTTAACTGACTAAACGGTATGGAAAATTATTTTCCCACATACCTGGAGGACGTTTTTATGTTGCTAGTTAATGCAGTAGTTAAGAGTAGTTAAGTAATTGACGTCGTGGTCAGATTTTTTTCATCTTTTTGTTCTGCCCTTATCAGAGTGTCAGCTTGTCCTCAGGCTAACTCTCCTCATGGTTACTAAAATGGCTACAGTAGTTCTAGGTGTGGTATTCTGATACAACAAGGCCTAAGGAGAAAAGAGGAGCTGGTTTTTCCCCCTTTCCTAAAAATCCTACCATCAGATTTTCCCTCATATCTCACTGACCTGGATTAGTTCAAATGCTCTTTCATAAATAAGTTACTGACAAGAGGAGGGTAGGATTACCATACTGGCTTAGACTGATCAGCGTTTATTTTTGAATCATGTGGAAAAGGTCGAATCTTTGAACAACCATTGTGGTTACAAGGTAAAAGGGCTTTTAGGGAGTCAAGCAGGAGTGTCTTATAGTAGTGAGACTACTATTCAAAAACTGTAAAACATTTGTAAACATTCAGAAAGATTTTGATATTTAAGCACATTTAGAGTCTTGTTTAACTTTAAACAAAATTGAAACTAGAAATCTTAAAAGATGCGTTGTATGTCCAGAAGAGGCAAATCTATAGACAGTAAGTAGATTAGTGGTTATTTAGGGCTGGGAGAAACAGGAAGATAGGAGGACAATAGCCAACATGTACAGGGTTTCTTTTTGAGATGATAAAAATATTCTAACATTGTGGTGAGAGTTGTACAATTCTGAATATAGTAATGCTGTTGAATACTTGAAATGGATGAATTATGTGGCATGTGAATTCTATGTCAATAAAACTGTGTTTTAAAAATATACATTATAGATACAGTTTATGCAAGTAAAGATTACATGAAAATCCAGTTACTAATCCTAAACTCAAAAGGCCTGGTTCTGCATCAGAATATATAAATATATATTTATATATATTTATATTTTAAAGTATACATTTATACTTTAAAATATAAATTTATATTATAAATTTATGTTTATAAATTCATATATATTTATATTTTTAAAGTATATATTTCTTACAATTTGCAATAAGCAACTTTTAAAATTAATTTTCTGGTTGCTAGTCTTGTTTTTATTAGCCAGGGTGCTTCTGTTGCAGTCCTTTTAAGGGAAATGACGTCTCACAAAATTAAAGTTAGTAAAAGGTTTAGTATAATTTTTGTGATTCATTCAATAAAGTATATCTGTTATATGTCACTATTTTAAGTACCTGAGATGACAGTGGTAAGCATAATAGACAAGGTTCCTCTATATTATAAGGGATAAAGACAATAAGCAAATGAGAACAAAATTCAGATAGTTGGGTGTTCAGTGAAGGCCTCTCTGAAGAGAGAGAGAGTTAGGCAGAAATGTTGATGTCAGGCAGCAACTTGGCATTTGAAGATTTGGGGTAATATCATTGAAAAGGAGCTGCAAATATAAAGGCCCTAAGTTGAGAACTGACGTGATGTGTTTGAAAAATACAGAGAAAGCCAGTATGGCCAGTACTTAGTAGGCAAATAGTTAGAGATACTCTAACTTCTTTTCTTACCCATGATTATAATCACTACTTTGTGTATTCCCTTAGTCCTTTTGCTTCTCTCATGCTTCGTTATATTCACTGGCTTTGGTTAAATCCATCTCACTGTCCCTGCAGTTGAACGTGGCTGGAGAAAACCTACCTTACAAGGGTTCATGGTGCTACTTGGCAATCTACTTACTGTCTCTTCTAATCTCTTCATTCTCCTAGGTTTTTAGAAGACTATTTCATACTTTTTCCTCCCTCCTCAAACCTCTCATTTCTCCTCCTGTATCCTCACTCTCAGATGATGACCTCATTTCTTACTTGACTAAGAAAACAGAAGCAACTGGATTTGAACTTCCTTAAGTTTCTGATACTGTATCTATCCACCTGAGTCTCTTCCCATTAGCTATCTTTCTTCTGTTTCTATTGATAATATATCCTTGTGCCTGTCTAAGGCTGCCATTTTCTCTTAGAGATTCTTTCCATATCTGCTTAAAGTCATCATTGCAATACTTTCTCCCCTCTCCATTTTATATCATCAGCTTTTTCCTGTATGCCATCATTTTTCCAGTCTTAGAAAATTTGGCTTCTCTCGACTCTAACCTTTTTCTCCTGCTATTCACCATTTCTCACTTTAATGGCAAAACTCATTGAAAGAGATGCCTATATTTTGTCTCCACTTCTCTCTTTCTGTTCTTGTGAACACAGTCTAGTTAGTATTTTTATGTCCACCATTTCACCAAACCTATTCTTGTGAAGATTGCCAAATGACTTCCATGCTGCTAAATCCAAAGATTACTTCTTGACTTTTTTTTTTAATTAACAGCCTTTGAAACAATTGATTACACTCTTCCTTGAACCACTTATCCCAGTAAGCTTTTGGGATATCTACCATACTCTCTTTAGTTTTCATTTCCTTCACTGGCTGCTGCTTCTCTAGACCATGAACTAGACCATGCAGATATTATCTTCATATATAGCATGAGAGAATTGAATTCTACAGAGGTTAAGCAACTTGTGTAAATATATGTATATGTAAGTTTCAGGCAGTGGAAAGACTAGGTAGATCCCTTATTGTCTTAATTTTAGATCCCAATTTTATTTAAGCCTAAGTCAAATGAGGAGCTTTTAATTTTCAAGCCTGTGGTTCAGAAATTCTCAAACTTTTGTCATTTAAGTTCAGTAGGACTCCCTTTATTGTATTTCATTTTATTTGAGACTTTTAAGTTGTGGTAGAAGAAAATTTCTGTGTCTTGGGTGCTGGGCCTTTAAGACAGATCTGCTGATTTTGTACTTATCGTACATTTTATGTATTAGATGCATAGAATCCTCCTTGGAATATATGTGAGAGAACTACACAGACATGTTAGAAGTAGTATGTGAGGAAAGTTACCCCTACAGAAAGTAGAAGACACAACGTTAAGTTATAAACGTTAGAATTATGACAACCAGCAAGTAAATTGATTTCAAGAGAATATTATTGATTAAGTTTTGTTTTTCTTTGCAAATAGAGGCAACTTTTCATTTTACATGTCAATTATAATCTATAAAAGTTGTATTACTACAATACTCAGAAAAACTATTTTTGGTTAATATGGCAGTTTTCCCAGACCAAGTATGGTATGAAATTGAAATTCTTGAGTTTTATTTATTTTTGTTTCATCTGCCTGTGTTTCTTGTACATACCATGAGTCGTCAACTCAAAGTTTTGAAAACAGTTATTCATATGATCAAGCTAAAAATTAATTGATGAGGGCAAGATAACATTTTTGTGACTGCAGCCTACTTAGTAAGAAGAAAAGGTTGCTTGACATACTTCTAGAGTTTGAGAAACCCTAAAACTTTAAAGATAGTGGCTAAATGCATTTACTTTAGGTTTTATTGAGCTCCAATGAAATCGGTCACATCTTAAAGTTAGTTCTAATTAATAGCCAACCTAAAATATAGTGTCCTCTGTTTAAAAAAAACAAAAAAAGCCTGTCCAACTGATTCAGGTGTCTTAACCTGACCAAATTCATGGTTTTTTACTTCAAGTTGAGTGTGGTAATGACTACCAAATTATAGCTATTTTAGATACCATTTCCAACCTCCAAAATAAAAATACTGTTGAGCAATGAAGTGTGAGAAAAAGAGAAAATGTGGGAAAAGTCAGCTGTAATCATTTGCTTTCCTGAGTTGATTACCTTGACATAGAATATTTAAAATATAAGGTTTTAGAGCTGTATGCATTTTAAAAATTCATCTGAATCAGTCATATCATTTTACAGCTTAGGAAACTAAGGCCAGAGAGGAGTAATTGATCTGTTTTTTGTCTTTGTAGTTTTGCTTTTTCCAGAATGTTACATTAATGGAATCATTCCACATGGAGCCTTTTGAGTCTGGATCTTTTCCTGTAGCAAAACTACACCATACCATGCCCTGCTAATTTTTTTTTTTTTTTTTTTTTAGAGACAAGGTCTCAGTGTGTTGCCCAGGGTGGTCTCAACTCCTGGGCTCAAGCAATACTCCCACCTTGGCCTACCAAAGTGCTGGGATTACAGACATGAGTCACCACGCCTGGCCGGTCATTGTGTTTTCATCCTTCCCACTCTTCCTGGGACACTAGTTGGTTAATGTTAGTCTGCTCAGTATGGTCCCACCATTCACTTGTCCTGCTGTGCTGTCGCACAATTCACAGTTCACTGTCCTGCAGTTCACTTTTCTGATCCCTTTTCTCACTGTTTAATTTTGGATCTTTATCCTACTTCTGTGTCTTACACGTTCATTAAATTTTCTTTTGCAGCATCTAAACTGTTGTCAATCCTAGCCAATGTATTTTTCTTCACAGATATTGAATGTTTCTCTCTAAAAGATCAGTTCTTTTAATTTTTAAGCGATTATAAACTCATAAGAAGTTGCAAAAATACTACAGAAATGTCGCAGATGCTCATCACCTAGCTTTTCCTATCAGTATCATCATATATAACTGCAGTGCATTATTGAAACCAGAAATTGATTGGCACAATATAACTAATTAGACTACAGATCTAACTCAGATTTCACCAGTTTTTGCATGCATTCACTTTTTTATGTTTTCTTCTACCATTTTATGGTATTTTATCATATGTTATATAACTACCACGAAAAGCAAGGTACAGAACTTTTCTGCCACCATAAAGGAACTCCTTTGTGCAGCCAATTTGGGTCTTTTTTATACTTTGCATTATTATCATCATGTTCATTCTTTATCTTCTTTGAATGTATGTGATATATTTATCATACCTATTTTCACATCCTTGTCTACTTAATAGTTCTATCATCTGTATTATTGCTGGGTCTATTTCCATTTATTATATTTTACCTTGTTATGGGTTATATTTCCTGCTTCTTTGCGTGACTGCCAATTTTTGACTGGATGCCAGACATTTAATTTTATATTATTTGGCCTGTAATCCCAGCACTTGGAAAGCCCAAAGGGGCCTTGAGCCCTGGAGTTCCGGTTTGCAGTGAGCTATGATTGTGCCATTGCCTGAGTGACAGAGTGAGACTCTGTCTCTTAAAAACATTTGATTTATTGTGCATCCATTCATTCCCAATGTGAAGATTATTAACACATTTATCACTGAACATTATTTAATATAATATAGTGAAGATAGTGGTGGCAAATGTTAACTTTTCATGTTTACTTGGAAGAAAATAAAGTGCCTTCAGTCTTTTTCCCTATTATTTATTAAAAGGAGATAATGATCCTTAGATCAGTATAGAATCTTGACTCCCATATTGGTTAGAATATGTAGTGGCTGTGGGTTGAAACCCTAGTCTGTGAAATATTTCCAGTTATTCCAAAGGGGGAAGCAAAATGAATAACAAGTTTCCTTTTGTACTAAAACCCATAGTTCTCCAAAGTGAAGGTTTTTCTTTTGTCTGGTAAATTGCAGATTAAATATTTTTATTGTTAAGGTATCATTTAGCATTTAAAATTTAGTTCTAATTATCTCTTACTACCTTTGTGGTGAAATCTATAAAAGAGGGACTAGAGTATATGTTTTTGTCATATGGATTCTTTTTAAAACTTAAATCTAGGCCGGGCGCAGTGGCTCACGCCTGTAATCCTAGCACTCTGGGAGGCTGAGGTGGGCGGATCGCTCAAGGTCAGGAGTTCAAAACCAGCCTGAGCAAGAGTGAGACCCCGTCTCTGCTAAAAATAGAAAGAAATGAATTGGCCAACTAAATATATATAGAAAAAATTAGCCGGGCATGGTGGCGCATGCCTGTAGTCCCAGCTACTCGGGAGGCTGGCAGAAGGATCGCTTGAGCCCAGGAGTTTGAGGTTGCTGTGAGCCAGGCTGATGCCACGGCACTTTAGCCCAGGCAACACAAGTGAGACTCTGTCTCAGAAAAAAAAAAAAAAAAAACTTAAATCTGGTAATATTGGTTTTTAATGACTTGTTTTTTTGTATTTTGTTTTTTTTAACAACCTTTATTTTTTTTATTTATTTATTTTGAGACAGAGTCTCACTCTGTTTCCCGGTTTAGAGGGCTAGAGTGCCGTGGCGTCAGCCTAGCTCACAGCAACCTCAAACTCCTGGCCTCAAGCGACCCTCCTGCCTCAGCCTCCTGGGTAGCTGGGACTATAGGCATGTGCCACCATGCCGGCTAATTTTTTCTATATATTTTTAGTTGGCCAATTCATTTCTTTCTATTTTTAGCAGAGACCGGGTCTCACTCTTGCTCAGGCTGGTTTTGAACTCCTGACCTTGAGCGATCCGCCCACCTCAGCCTCCCAGAGTGCTAGGATTACAGGCGTGAGACACTGCGCCCGGCCAATGACTTGTTTTTTAAAAAATGTTTTCTGCGCTTACTAACAGATTGCTTTTTGGAGGTAATCAATATGTATATGTGCGTGTATGTTTGTTGGTTTTAATAATACTGATTCTCCTTATGAATTATAAGTTAGATGTTTTTCTTATCCCTTTACAATTTATGTTTCCTATGATATTAAATAATTGCTCTAGATTTGTTATTTATCTGTCTAGTTTAAGAAATGAGCCCCATTATTTTTTTGTCCAATGTAAAATAATGAATTCTCTATTGGAATATGCATGAAATTGGAGGACTGAAGGACAAAGGCATCAGTGAAAGTTGACATTTGTTGCTCTTTATTGGGGTAAAATTTAATAGAATATTGAGTTAGGTTTGCATCTATTAATCATGTTAAAAATGTACAATGTTCTCATTTTATGACATGGAAATAAACTTCATAACTAGAATGAGTCAGTAGCTATGTAAGTAATTTAAATTCCTGACTATTATCCATATACAAACATTTGGAGGGCAGGAATTTGTAGTTAAATGACTGAATCTGAATTAATTGGGTATTTTTGAGACTAGAGAAAATCCATTTAAAAGAAAAAAATGTGTCAGTTGGGGGGATGAGCTTTTTTGTCCACTTCATTTTTATTCACTGTAAATTTCTTCCCTGTGTGTGATGTCTGGCAGGCAATCTTAATTGGAGAAAGCAGAAGTGGGAGGGAAGAATTTTTCGTATTTAATAATGTTTCAAATAAAGTATGTTTGCCAATCTAGCACTCCCTAAATGGTTAAGAAGAAGATTGGTTAGAGTATAAAACAGTTAATTTTTGTTTTTGTTTTCTTTGTATCGGATATTTTTGCTACTGTTCATGTTCTTACATGTTAGTAATTTTGACGGCTTTTGGATAATTCTACTCTAGAGGGAGAACTGGTGGGCGGTCCTTCCTGTGACACGACCCTTGAGTGACAGTTCTATTTGATTGCCTCCAGTACTGTGAGGAAAGGACACGACTCTATGGTGAGGACTGATGGACATACATTATCTGAGAAAAGAAACTACCAGGTAAGACCATTTTTTTTTCCTTTTTCTCTATTGGTCATGTAGCTACATTGAAGTGTTTTAATGTGTTATATTGAATTGGAACCAGCATATTGGATATACCTCAACTTGAGAATTTTGGGTTATAATTTTAAATGTATGTATTGGGTTTGATAGTAGAACTAGTTGGGAACATTTTTCAAAATAAGTCATATTCATAATGTAAATTCTTTTAGTGTCAAAACAAATTTTCTGATATATTTATTAAAATTTAGATTATCTGATATATAATTTAGGACTTGATGGCTGGATTCAGAGCTAATAGTTTATAAAACAAAGTGTTGATCGTTTTTGCATATATTATTCCTGGAAGATAAAACCCGAAGTTTAGGGCTGTATTTTGGGGGATAGACTGTGTATCACAGAAATGTAGACAAAAGTGGGTAGAGTATAGAAGAAATAGAAATGAGAAACTCAGAGTGTTCAAAGACCCAAATTCTGTTGAATTTGTCATTAGTTTGCTGTCCTTAAAATGCTAGATTTTTGTTTCCTCATTTAATGAGTTGATTAATAACATCCATCCCTTATGTTGTGTGTAGGGATGCTGAAATGTTAGTTGAAATGTAGCATTCCTCTCTCTCTCTCAGCTTTAAAAAGAAGGTGAATTTTAAAGATAGTGTTGTTAGGCAGTGATTTCAAAAGACAAATATAACACCTGAATTTAATTTTTTAAAGGAAACTTGCTTTATTCATTTGATGATAACACATTATCACATTATATAATAATCCAGAATACAGAATTGTTTAAAGCTCAAGTAGAAGTAAACTTCTAGATTTCCTGCACAGATACATGTCCAACCTCTTTTTCACCCACCAATTTCATTTCCCTTTAGGTTATGAAGGCAACTAGTGTGATGATAACAGCAGCTTTGGTTAACTAACCATCTATCTGCTAATCATTTATTTTAGTCTAGTTAATTCTTTCTTTCCTCAAATGGGGAAAGTGAACAGCAGAGAAAATTGTAAATGAGTCTTTGTGGTGTATAATAGCAAAGCAACTTTGATTATAAGGTCTGGGTTCTGGTTTGAGCACTATCCCTAATAAAAAATAATATTGTACTTAACTTTTCTAGAGTTTCACCTAATTTGATGTCTGGGTTTTCTTGTTAGATCTTCATGCTTTTAATAAGCCAGAGTGAACTGAGGCTATGTGGAATCAGTTCTTCTTGTAACCTTTTTTCTAAATTGTCCTCATAGAGTTGACCAACATAGCCCTTGCTAATTATTTGTACTTGGCTATATCTCCTCCCACTTCCGACTACCTTGATTTATATAAGATTTTAATTGGTCCACACTTCTTGGATTTGTCTCATGGAACTGTATTAGTAGAGAATGCCAAAATTTATATTAAAAAGAATAAAACAATTATGTTTTATACATGAAGAGATTAGTTTATTCTTGCACATTCTAATCTAAAAATACTCCATTTTTCCAGTTACATTATTTACAAATAATCTAGGATTTTGAGCTTACCTAGAAAATACATTCTTGGTTAGGGTTTTACTGCCTGAAAATATTTTCTCTTTTTTTAATTGATGCACAATATTCGTACATATTTATGGGGTGCATGTGATATTTGGTACATGCATAGAATTTGTCAGGATATTTAGGGTATCCATCACCTTGAGTATTTAGCATTTCTATATGTTGGGAGCATTTTAAGTCTTCTCTTCTAGGTGTTTTGAAATATACAGTAAATTGTTAACTGCAATCACCCCCCTCTGCTATGGAACGTTAGAATTTATGCCTTCTATCTCCCTTTTCTCTTTTGTTGTTTAGTGATTCTTAATGCATATTGAAATATCCTTGGAAACAGTTGTTTAAGTCTGGATTGTAATATTTTATTTTTTGAAGCTTCCTCTGAAAAGTACATGTATAGAAGTAGAATTTTCTGTTACGGTGTTATGAAGAATATATTAAGAATGTATGGGAAATTCAAGGAATATTAAATTACTAAAATAAATTTTTTTTGTACCGGTAGCACTAAAAGTTTGTGTATTCTAATATGAAAATAATTTGAACTTTTAAAAATTCTATTTTGGAGGAATTTTGTTATTTTTCTTGGATAAAGTAGAATTTCTGTGTATCTGTGCTTATAACCATTTTCATTTATCTTGAGCGTTTTTACTTTTGGAGGGCATTTGATGTTTTATATTTATTTAAGCATCCTGATAATAGGCTAACATCCCAGAAATTAATAAGAAAAGTAATAATCTCCAAGTCTCATTTCTTTATAGACCTGATTAAAGCCTTAGTAATTTAGTTTAGGAAGGTGCGTTACCTTAGCTCTGTGCTAAAAGAGAATGACTTTCAAATGGGTATGGTGTGAAGTGTTGATTTTTACAGTGGTATCTACTTGGTGTGTTTTGTTTCTTACTATAAATTTAAGCGTAGTTAGGCATTTGGAGTTTGAATACAGTAGTTGAAGTTTATTTGGAAAGATAGACTGGTATGTTAGTTCAGGTAAGACAATTTATTTAAATGGTTCATAGCTCATTCTTTTTGGAAAGATTGTCAAGCTTTTTGTAAGGCTGTGTAACTTCAGTTTTTTGTGAGCATTTTATCTTCCTCTAATTTACATTAATTTATCCTAGCTATGAGCATGCACTAATCTAAACCACCTTAATTACAAATTTAACTGATCAGTGGCTTTCCCCTTTGTATGTAATATGTTCAGGCTCCTAAACTTTACATAGTCTTTCCACATTCTGGCTCCCTTACATGCTTTTACCTTTTAGTGTCTCTCCTATTATTCCCTAAGTGGGTTTTTTCCATTTAGTAGTACAAAATTGCTTTTAATCTCCCTGCCATGCATACATTTTTACAGCTTGAAGCCTTTACTAACATTGAATTTTTTCATGTAATGCCTCACCTTTCTTGACATGATTCAAGAATTAGGTATCGATTTTTCCAGAAGCCATTTTATAATGGGCTTAATGCTCATTTCCCTTCCTTTCATAAGCTTCTCTGCATACTTCAAGTTTAGTGTTTACCATAATACATTGTAGTTGTCTATTTATTTGTCCTTGTCTTCCTGTATACCTGTGCTGTCCAATACTGTAGACACTAGCCACAAATGGCTATTTAAATTTAAACTCATTTAAATTAAGTGATATTAAAATTTTAGTTTGTTGGTCACATTAACCACAACTGCTCAATAGCTACATGATGCTAATGGCTGCCATATTGAACAATGTAGATACAGAACATTTCCATCATTGCAGAAAATTGTATTAGATAGTATTGCTCTATGTAATGAGCTTCTTGGAAACTGGAACCATATCTATTTATTTTGGTACTGCCAGCACCAGCATGCATGGTGCTTAATACATACATAGGTGTTCAATGCCTGTTGTTTTAGTAAAATAAAACAATGAGAGAAGAGAAAGGAAGAAATTGGGAAGTGTGCTAGGCAACATACTACTGATAGTTCCAAAATTTTTAAATGTTACTTTGAGTGGAACCTTTCAGTATGAGGACGTTGATCATGTCATATGCTGGCTAGTTCAATATGTTATCTATAAACTGGTTCTAATGCGCTCCAGTCCATATGTTGCTGAAGAATGACTCATAATCTAAAATGTTATATTATCTTTGTGCAATATAGTATGTTGGAGAACTGTAACAGCAATTGTATTTTTATTCCCCCCCATCCCACCGTTAAATATTTTATTTTCTTTTTATTAACTTTTTAAATCACTGATGTAGTAGATGCTTAGTGCAAAAACGTTAAAGAAAAAATGGAAATATAAAATATAACGTGAAAGTTTATCTTCACAACTTTACCCTTAACAATTTGATGTGTATCTTTTCAGAGCTTTCCTAGTGACTATATAGTGCAGATGTGATTTGTTGTTTTCATTTTAACAAATGTGTATTTTTCTGCAGCTTGCTTATTGTACTTAATGGAGATATTTTCATGTCCCATCCTTTCCTCTGCCTTCTTCCCCAGAAATGATCTCTAGTTTGAATTTTGTATTTCATTCTTTTTATTTTTATAGTTTTATTACATATGTGTGTTTTGGTGTGTAATGGTACATCCTTCTTTATGTGTTGTGTGGCAGTTTTTGGAAGGTGGTGTCCTATATGCCATTATTTTGAATAGGAAAAATAATAATGAATTTCCAGACCATTCAAGATCCTAAAAAATTTCCCAGATATAGCTAAAACACTCAACAGTGATCTGACAGTTCACCAAGGGATTTCTGCATGATACAAAGCATTTAAAACACAAGTTACCTAATTACTAAACAGAAACAAATGCATTAGTAGGTGTGTTTCCATTTAGTATGTAAGAATTTTATGCAGTAGTAGTGTATACAAATCATTTTTATACTGCAATAAAATATAAATATTAATATAAATAAAGAAAGACCCCTTTTCTTTTATTGTAAGTTATGCATTATTCTCTCTCTCCTGTCAGGATGCATCTTACAACTGATGGTGATTTTGAATCATATAGTTAGCTTGTAACTTTCTGTTGATATGTTCTAATATGACTAAAAACACTAGCAGGAAAACATTTTAGAATCAACCTATTATATGTATAGTATGTTAAAGATACACAGTGAATATAAAGAACACTTAATAAAATAACATCAATAGGAATTTTATAAAAATGAATACATAATAATTGAAGATTTGTCAGGGTAGATCTCGTGCCCAGAGAAGAAAAATGGAGGTTTTAGTCATTGTTGCTGTTTGGCATTAGATGAAGATAAACAGGAGTGAGCATATAAAAGAGTGAGTTGAAAAAATAAATGCCTGAAACCAACAAACTGGTTCAGAGTGTTTTCTTCTTTGCTCTTGAAACTCTTAAACAAATAGCCAGAGATAAAACAAGGGGATAGAAAAACCTCAAATAGATGACTTTTTATTTTTGCTTCACTTGCATTTATGCAGCTGCTAAAATGAGGTTTTTCGTATCTATACATTTTTGAATGTGATGATTCTATTCATGTCATGATCACATTATCAACAATAGAAGTCATTTTGACTCCATAATCTAAATTTTTTTAGAGGTAAAACTTGACATTTTATTGACATTTGTGGCTTCTCTTTTTTCCTTTTTCTCTGGCTAACCAAGAACATCAAATTAAATGAATTCCCAGCTTCCTCATTGTTTGGCTCATTGCTGTATAATGCTTAGTGTTAGCCCTACTTTGAATGCATTATATGTTCTCATACTTTTTCCTTATCTTGTGAAATTGTCAAATGAGGTGACATTTGTTTCCAAAAAGCAAGTTTCACCAAGACAGTTTGGTTTATGGCACCCTTAGCATCTTGGTAGTTTTTTCACAGTGCCCATAGGGCAAAAGAAATTCTGCTACATAAGTAGTTAGGTCCAAATCACTTATAATAGTAGTATACATGATATCCATATGGTAGATGCTGCTGTGTTTCCTAAGATGATTTTGGGAACTTAGGGTGTAGGCTTTATACATGAAATATTAAGTGTTCTCTTTGAGAAAAATACTTTACTTGTAAGTGATTTGCCTCAATCATGAATATGGAGTGTATTCATCATTAAATCAAAAGTTAAAACATTAGTGCAGGTATTGCTGTGAATCAGAAAATATAGAAGCAAGTATAAGTTCTCTTTTTAAAATATAATGTTAGGCCTTCTTGGATTCTAGGATGATAGCGCTGGTGGTGGCAGCTTAGTTTTTTTTTATCTTTCTGAATTCCCACATAAAAATAGAAGAGCTAGATAACAAAACTAAGTCCTATGAAAACATTTGTAACAAAACTCAGTGACAAAGTGTTCCCATGAACCCCAAAATATAACCAGGTGAGAACTAATAAAAAGACCCACATTTGGTCATTTTTTGTGCATTAAAAAGTAAAGACAAGCATTGGGATGTCTGATGGCTCTGAGAATAGAAGCACTCAAAGTAGTCAACAGGTATCCACTGGTAAGTACAATTAGCCAGTTTGAAACTGGAAGAAAAGATTTTGCCAACTTGATTAGGTGAATGTAAGGAACCCGTTTTAAGGCTGAAGTGATTGGAACAGCCTAGCTCTATGAATTCTTGAGAGTGACCCACCAGTGTGCCTTCTAAGACTCCTTTGAGGAGAGGAATCAAAAGAAGCATGAAAGGAATAGAGACATTGGAAAGAGAAAGTTCAGATAAAAATAGAAGGGGGAAGCAGAGCAGGAGGATATCTCAGAAAACAAGCCATCGTATTTTCAAACACTACATGAAAACAGCAGAGGGAACTTTATGAAAGTAGAGAGGTTATCTGAACCAAACCATATTCTAAAAATTTAGGAAGATTAAATTCACAAGAGGTCTTGTAGGAATATGTTTGAGAGTGTTTGTACCAATTTTGAGTCCCATCAGCAGTGCTTATATTCATCTGACATTTGATAATGTCAAAGTTTAAATTTTTTCCCATCTATTGAGGTTGTGTTTGAAACATCTTTTCCTATTGAAATTCAGCAAATAAAGATATTCCCTAGATAGACTTTTAAAAGATTTTTAGTTAGATCTTTCATGTTTACATTTAATCTATCTGAAATTGTTTTGTATGGTGTTAGCAGTCTAATTTCTTTGCGTCTATATTTAATCAATAGCATCATGTATTGATTTTTTTTCTACCTTCCTTAAGTAATCAGCAGTACTAGCTCTGTTGTCAATCAAGTTTCCTTATGTGCATGAGTTTGTTTCTTATAACTCTGTTACTATGATGTGTTTGTTTATGTCTGTACCGATATCTTATTTTCTTAACTGCTAAAGCTTTGTATTAAGTCTTCATGCCTTCATTTTTATTTGGGGAAGAATTGAGAAGTTTATGATATTCCTGTCCATGAATTCATAGATTGAGGTCTTCTGGGTTTTCTCTGAGTTTTGTATGTTTTTTTCATAATGGACTTATAAATCTTCAGTCTAATTTATGCCTAAGTACTTTTTTGTTATAAATTTTTTAGGATAATATTTTATATGTGTTACTGTTATACTGAAATACAGTTGACTTTTTAAATTGATTTTTTTTGTATCAATCTTGTTAAGCTATTTTATTCTTATAGTTTATCCGTAGGTTTTGGGGGTTCATATAAATAAGCATCTGGAAATGACAGTTTTAAAGTTGTCACCATTAAATATAATGTTTTATATAGGATTTTTTATAGGTCTACTTTATAAGCGTAAAGAAATTATTCACAGTTGTAACTCATGCATATATTTTTTCTCTGTAGCACCTTTTTCATTCTTAAGGTTGATTACTATGTGCCTTTTCCCTTTGTTTGATCAGTCTTGCTAGATAGATTTGTCAGTTTTACTGGGAATCAAATTTTAGCTTCATTTAGTTACTTTGAAAATTTATTTTTGTTTTACATCCATCAGTATACTCTTTAATGCTTTCCTTTTACTTCTTAGGTTTTGTTATATTATTCTTTAATCTTAAGTGTTTTTAATTTAATTTTCCAAACCTGCCAGATTTGTCTAATTATCTTTTAAAGTTGTTGATTTCTCGTGGTGTAATTCCATTTTGGTTAGAGAATGTGGTCAGTATGATACTAGTTATTTGTTATATGCTTGAACAAAGTACATATTAACCAATTGGCAGGTGTACTGCTCTGTTTCTCTTCATTAAATCAAGTATGTTAATGTTTTTGTCTGTACCTTATGTGCCCACATATTGAACACTTCTAGCATCATTCGTTCCTTTGTTTAGGCCTGGATTCCAGTATATCCTCTTTTATTTCTTTAATCATTTTATACATTTTTGCATTCAGTATGGGATGAATCCAACAATTGGAATTTGCCACACATCGTTCTAAGGTTTTTTATTTTCTGCTGGTTCTTATGTATGGTGCCTTGTTTCCTTCTGTGTGTGTTAAGCTATCATTTTATGTTTCTTAGAACTCTAGGAATTCTTTGAGGACTAGGTGTAAGGATATTTCTCCTAAGGGGATTTGCATTTGCTTTTACTGAGTGCCTAAGGTGCTGTCAATTAAAAACAAAAATATTAGCTTGAAGTTGTAGTCTACTTAGGTAATATGAATTCATGCTGATTGATGCCTATAAATTCTCAGAGAATTCCTTCACCTTCTTTTGCTGCACAGTTCACTAAGGGGTTATCACAATTATGGCGTAGCCTTTTAAGGTAGCTGACTTATGAAAAAATCTTTTAATAGCTTTTCCCCCTCAGGTATATAAGCTGTGGATTCTCTGAATTCTAGCCTTTACTTTGTTTTGGGGTGCTGAATTTCCCTCCCTCCTTTCCAGGCTCAGCAATACATTCAAAAATAAAAATGTAATCTCTATTAGTTTTCACTGTTTTGTTCTCAGCTGTATCCTCCCTTGAATAATGTCAGTTATATAGTAGATACTCAGTAAATATTTGATTGGATGAATCAACATTTCGTGGAGCAATTTTTTTTTTTGAGTAGAGCATTTTGGTTTTTTAATAGTGTATTGTACTACCAAAAACATATATCTTAGTCATTCTCTAGCTCTCAGCTGAAATTTTACTTCCTAAGGTAAAATTTCCTGCTTAGACTTCTGTTACATATTCTCATTGTTCATTGTACTTTGGGGGAGGGTGGTGTTATTTCTCTGCTTTTTATTATCATTTATAATTGAATAAGTTTGATGGTTCTTTTTTTCCCCCATCCTTTCCTTTCTCTTTTCCTTTCCCACCCTGCCCTACCTTGTTTCTTTCTTCCTTCACTTCTCTTTCTTTTCCTCTCCTTCCTTTTTTCTTTATAGTATCATTTTTCTTCCACATAAAGGATTTTTTAAAAAGATTTCTAATGCGTTTCTGATGATGATGAGTTCTTTTAGGTTTTGTATGTCTGAAAAAGGCTACTTCACCCTCATTTTTAAAAATATTTTTGCTGGTCGTGACATTAAAAGTTGATAGTTATCTTTTTCTTTAGAACTTCTAAGATGGTGCTTTACTCTCTTCTGACTTATTTCTAATGAAAAGTCTGCTGTCATTCTTATTTTAGTCCTCTGCGTATAATGTACCTTTTCCTCTCTGGCTGATACTAAATTTTGTTAATTTGTCCCTTGTTTTATGCATTTTGATTGTGGTGTATCTTGGTATGATTTTCTGCATGACTCGCATGCTTAGGATTTGTTGAGTTTCTTGAATTTGTATGTCTGTAGTTTAATTTTTAAAATCAATTTGGGAATTTTTTTATCCATTATTTCTTTAATATTTTTTCTCTATTTGCTATCCTTTGGGTACTCTAATTATACATGTATTAGGTCTCATGTAGTTGTCCCACAGCTTACTGGTGCTTTCATTTCTTTGCGTTTTTCTCTCCATGTGTTAGTTAAGATAGTTTTTATTTCGTTTTCAAGTTTATTGTCTTCAGCATGCCAGTCATTCTTTTTACCAACGAAGTGTAATTGTAACTGTTTTGATATCATTGTCTACTAATTCTATCATTCATGTTATTTGTATTAATAGAAACATAGTTTCTATTGATTGTTGAGGTTTTTTTTTTTTCCTCTCCATTATTTATTATATTTTACTGCTTCTTTGTATGGCTGGTGACTTTTGCTTGGATGCCAGTCCTTGGAAACTTTATCTTTTTGGGTGCTATATATTGTTTTGTATTTCTGTTAATAATCTTGAGATGTCTTGGGGTTGCAGTTAAGTTACTTAGAAGCCATTTGATCCTTTTGAAACTTCCTTGTTTTTGTTGTTGTTTGGTTTTTAAAGGTTTTGTTAAACAAAACCAGAGTAGTCTGTAGTTTAGGGCTAATTTTTCCCCAACTACTGAGGCAGTGCTTTTCTGAGTACTTTATTCAATACCTTGTGAATTATGGTTTTCTGCTGTGGCTGGTAAGAACATAAATGATTCCCAGCCCTGTGTGAGCCTTGGGGATTATTTTCTCTGTTCTTTTCAGGTGGCTCTTTTCCTAGCTTCTGGTAGTTTGCTTACATGCATGTGATGATCAGTACTGAGCTGAAGACTCAAGAGGGAATTTTGCCAGAGCTCTTTTCTCTGTGCATCTGTTTCCAGTGTAGTACTCTAGCCTGCTCACTCTAGCTGTCTTGAATTACCCTGACTAGTTTTGACACTTCCTCATTTACTGAGTTTGCTGGGTTCCACCTACCTGGCTTTCATCTTCCTCCATTGCAGCCTGAAAACTCCTTCAGTAAGATAAGCAAGGGTAATTGTTGAGCTGTCCTTGATTCTTTTTCTTCTCCCAGGGGTGATTGCCCTGTACTGCCTGAAGTCCTGTGTCTGAAAACTGTTATTTAATATATTTTGTCTGTTTTTAAGGTTTTTTTCTCTGTGTGGGGGGAGAATCCTACTACGATTCCATCTTGGTTGGAAATGGAGGTCTTAGATTGCATTTTTAGAAATTATATTTTGGTTGAGAAAATGGATGCAAACTATTCCTGATAAAGAGGATAAGATTTTGTGTCAATATTCAGAAAAGACTTGGATGCTTTCTGTTGTATAAAACAGTGTATAATGTGTCATACTATAAAAAATAAATTCTGATTCTTACATGTATTATCATAGCCTTGATTCTTTTTAACTTAAAGCAAAAAATAGGACTATTTCCCTTGAATTCCTTTCCTCAAGAGTCCCTAGAATCTAATACGCTCTTAAATATAGTGGCCATTCATTTTCTTAGCTATGAGGTAAGAATTTTACTAATTAGTATTTCTTACTCAAAAAAATCTGTGTATCTATATAGCATAGATGTATGTTATCTCTTTATTGTTTAATCTGGTTCAGTAAATTAAAGACCTATAGTAAATGTGCTAATGAAATTAGAAAGACATTTTATCAAGGAAAAAGAAAAGACCTTTCTTATTACAGCCAAAAATGCTAAGTTACTGCTTGGGGTATATGAAAGTTGTTTTTTTTTGTTGTTTGTTTGAGACAGAGTCTCATTCTGTAGCCCTAGGTAGAGTGCAGTGGTGTCATCAGCTCACTGTAACCTCGAACTCCTGGGCTCAAGAGATCGTCCTGCCTCAGCCTCCCGAGAGCTGGGACTACAGGCATACACCACTGTGCCTGGCTAATTTTTTTATTTTTAGTAGAGATGGGGGTCTCACTTTTGGTCAGGCTGGTTTCGAACTCTTGAGCTCAAGTGATCCTCCTGCCTCGGCCTCCTAGAGTGCTGGGATTACAGGTGTGAGCCACTGCACCTGGCCAGGGTATATGAAATTTTAAACATCATCTTTTCTACCAGGATAAAGGCACTGTGATAAGGTTAAAAGAATGTGATTTTTATTTATTATTATTATTTTATTTATTTAGTTTTTACTTCAGACGACCCACAAGGGAAGGAATGTGATTTTTAGAGTGAAGAACCCTGAATTTGAGCCATTATTCTTCACCTTCTGCCTATATCACTTTGGACCAGTTATGTAAAATCTTTGACATTGTTCATATTTAAGAATGAGATCTTTAAAAGATCATTGGTTTACTTTGAAAAAGCATTTCAGTTAACAAATATTGAAGGAATGAGGAAATAGAAAATCACCATTAGAATGCCATAGTAATAGGTGCTGTGGGCAATATTCAAAGATGACTGCTATAATAAATATAATTTGAGGACAAACATGTATTTGCATGCTCTCAAAGTTCTTTTCCAAAACATTTATTATTTAAGAAAGGGAAAACAGTAATTTACAGTGGAGAAAACTGGCAGATACACTCTCTGAATCCTGATCAAGGTTAATGTCACCTGTAATAAAACACTAATATACACGCTTTTATATTAGAATATATGCATCATATATGATGCACTTGAGAAGTGCACATCACCTCTGCGGTAATGTGGCTTTAAAAATGCATTACTTCAACCTAGTTATGAGAAAACATCAGACAAACCCAAATGGTGGGACATTCTGCAGTATGTTTGACATGACATCAATGTTGTGAAAGACTGTGGTAAAATCTCAGATTGGAGAAGACTAAGGAAACATAAACCTAAATGTAAGGGGTTGGGGAAAGGGGTATTGTAATTTTAAATGGAGTAGACAGGGGAAGTCCTCACTGAGATGACTCAGCACTTGTAATAGGTGAAATAGGAAGCCATGTGGAGATATCTAAGGAGAAGAGCATTCTTGAAGAATATGAGTGCAAAGGCCTGGAGACAGGAGTATGCTCTGATGTATTTGAGGAACAGCAAGGAGACCAGTATGGCAGGAGACAATAAGAGAAGGGAGAGATGGTAACAAAGGAGATTAGAGGTAACAAAGAGTAAGGTCATCTTGGAGGCCTTAGTAATGGTGCAGGTATCCATTATAAATGTGTTTTCTCTCCACTTCCTTTGGTTTGTGATGTTCCTTTATTCTGAGCGTCAAATAGGTAAAGTATATGAGTACAATGTGTAATATCTGACATCTAGCACTTTGTATAGTAGATGGTCATTCAGTGATTATTGAACTAATTTATATGGCAAGATGTTTAGAACTATTTTAAAGGTCCTGTATTCCCTTGCTGAAGGAATACTTTCATTTTTAATTGCTTTCTGTAATATGATTCAGGATTCTGATATTCTTGTGTATTTTTTAAATGTAAATGTTTAAAAATAATTTGTTACCTTCAATAATACCTATTTATGCTATGAAATAAATGTCTTGAAATAATTAAGCATCAATTTTTATTACTTTCAGTAGTTAGAATCTGTTTCTCTTTGGATCAATCAATTCCCTTTTTATATTTCCAAAGATTCACGTTTTTATTAAGGGACATAAAAATCACATATTTCATTTAAGTCCTATATTCAGATTGATTTGTTTTAGAATCTTTAAATTTTTCTTTTTATCAACTAGTTTAGTTAAAGTCCCAGGTTATTCCAATGGAGGGGTCTTTATTTTCACACAAGGAATATACTCATACCAAATTACTTCTAGTTTTTAAAAGTTCAGTCAGTGGTCCACTTCTAGGAATTTAAATACATACATACAGACCATCTTTCATTATACTGGTTGATGGTGTTAACATGTAGGAGAGCATTAGATTTAATATTGAATACTGAGGGAAGCCAGTGAGTATAAAAGGGGCAGATAAGCAAAGTATTTGAACCTATTGTCTTACACATTTTCATGATGGCCAGGTAAGCCCTATCTTTGCATTTTCTGAAAAAGTAAGTGTTCAAGTTTACACATACAGCCCTGCCCCCCCCTTTTTTTTTCATTAGAACTTTGAATCAGTCTGAAAGATGATTCTGTGTTTGGGGAATAATGAAGAGGTGAACAGGGAGTCATAAGGTTGAAACTGGACATTCAGATCTTTATAGCATGATTTCCTTATTTTTCAAAGAGCAGAAGAATCCCATCGTTTATCATGTTCTGGTTGGACTCCTTTCTTATCGTTTGCTGGAGTTTGAACTTCAGAGCTATGGTGTCAACCCTGCTGTAATATCTCAGGGGAGCTCCTAGTGTGGGGCTGGTGCCATGGCTCACCCTCCAACCTTTCCTTCTTCACTTCAGCCTCCAGCTCTGAGCTTTCCATTCCCCAGAGTAGCAAATGTTGAAAGAAGTTGCACAGGTAAGTATGTGGTGGGAAAAGCTGGGGGGAAAATGGTACTGTCATCAGTATTTTGAGGGTGGATATGGGGCCATTTTATCAATGAGTCATTTTGTTAGGTTAGAAATATAATGTTTCGTATAAATTATTTTCTAATAAAACTAGTAAATTATTAAATTAAAAAGTCTAGTGTTCTAAGAAGTCTTTTTAATTTTTGTTAGATGTGAAATAGGAAAACCCTTAAACTGACTAAACCATTAATATTATAATGCGAAGAAAGATTGTTAGTTTTTTAAAAAACTTCATATTCTTCACAATGTATAGCAGGGAAAATCCATGTTTAGAAAAGAAGCTAAGGAAAAAAGTTGGAGAAGGCATAAATCCATAGATGATAATTTTGCTGTATGTAACTTTGTCTCAGAAGGAGGCAAGTTTTAGTTTCCTTCCAATGGCTTTAGACATGCTGTTCTTTTTCCTTAGGTTTTAGGCAGGTAGCAGTGTTTTTAATCTCTACAGGACTAGAAACTTTACACATCTTTTTCTGAGTCTTGACAGGAGGACTGTAACATTTTTACCAATCTCTAGGTTTGAGGTTAACAAAAATAAGTATACAGGCAGTGAAGGCACAGTATCTAGTATGTGGTTCCACCAGATATTTATTGAATGAGCGAATAAATTCACCAAATCCTTCATGTGTGTGAAAGAGAGAGAAAGAGAGAGAAAAATGCCAACACTGTGGCATTTTGTGCTTATCTACCTTGTACTGAAAATCATGATCTAAACATTACAAGTTTTTGTTTTTCTTAAGGAAAGATTTTTAGAAATAATTCTGTAGGGATGTAGCCCTGGTTCTTCACTACCTTATTTACTGTTAACTACCATTTTGCTGCGTTTCGAAAGTTTGTTTTCAAAAATTAGTTCTCCCAGATCTATACATGTATTTCATATTCATGTGATTGATTTTTAGATTGTTTTGCACATAACAAGACATTCAGAATTAACCCCAAGAAAAATAGACTCTTAATATGGCCTAGGATTGCTAAAATTTCTTCAGAGCAGAGTATGGGAGCCTTGAAGAGATTAGGATACTAAGTATTTGGCATTTTATGTCTCAAAACAAGTCTTCAGAATACAGACTACTCGGGAATTTATCTCCCTTTTTTCTCTCTTAAGTTAGAGGTTTTTTTTTTAATTTACTGAGAGCCCTGTAGAAATACCTATCTCCTAGCAACATAGACCATAGATCCAGTTTTTTCTCAATTTATTCCCTTCCTGCCTCCCTCTTTATTAGATGCATTCTTGCCCACCCCCTTTTAAGGATTGGGTTAAAATATTCATCCTCATGAGAATATTTTCTTTATGTTGGGAGGATTTGTTTTGTATACTATGTTTAGAGATTTTCTACTTTTTTGTATCCTTTTATTTGTGTTTTAGAATTTTATGTCCTAATATTTAGGGATAAAATACTGCCTGCTTTAATTTTAGGCTCTATTGTATGAGTTCTCAACTCTAATGTCTTATTGCTCTTAAGAGGAACTAATTATAGTTGGTTCTTCAGTTGGTATATAATTGTGTGCTTTTTTCCTGTGGATTAGCACTTTTTTGAATAATGAGAGTTTTGGTTTTAGAATGATGCACTTACCTTTTAGAGCTTATATATTGGTGATTTGGATGTGACTCTGTATAAGGCATATTAATTAGTATAGGAGATTTTAAGATTTTAGAAAACCACAAAATCTGTTAATCATGTTGAAGCATGCATCAACATACTCTCCCTAGATCAAAGTCAAACTCAGAGGCATTTATAGACATTTTGGTAACACTCCTTTAGAGAATTTGTAGATTTGTGGGGGTATATATTAAGTGATAATGTACGTGGTTTTTTGAAATATCATCAGAGCAAAGTGCCTTCAGACACCAGATTTCAGTAAACCATTTTTGGATTAGGAAAGAGTGATGTGTATCCCCCTCCCACCCCCACCCCCCTGCCTCTCCACCTTTCTGTCACATGTGGGCCACCCTGTTTTTTGAATGAGCCCTTCAAAAATATATAAAAATATACCCAGTATTTCTGTAACCCTTGCAAAGGACTCTGTGTCAGGATATTTATTGCTCTCCAAAATAATAATAATGGAAATGTTTATATAGGTCCCTAGTTTTCTGCTAAAGCACATTTCAACCCAGTCATAGATTTTTTGTGCATCTACTTATTAATTGTCCTCAGTATTCATCAGGGCTTTTACTGCTTATTTATCAGGCATTCTGCATTTGCTAAAACTATGAAATGAGTTGCTTTATTTATTTCCATGCTGTCGGTTTAATTTGATGAAATTCTAGACATTAAAATTTAAACTTTTACTTTTCTTAGATCCATCCTAAGAAGATTCATGAACTATTCATTATACATTTATTATATTAGAAATATCAAGCCACAGTATTCTAAAACTAGGAGAATTTTAGAATAAGGATTTTAAGTAATATTTTTCTTATATGAAGAGAGATCATGTGTTCTTTCTGTAAAGATTTCCAGGTGTTAAGGTCTTTGTTCTTTGAGGAGCTAGAATTTTTTTATTCAATATATGGGCCTTTTCCTCCTTTATTTAATCCCATTTCTTTTAGTGTTTCTCAGGGATTAAATAAATTTAGAATTATTCATAATAGTGTGAAGCAGGACAGGCAAAACAAAATCATATTACAAAAAATACTAGTAAAACAAAAATATCTTGTGTTACAAATAATTCAGTTTGTAGCAATATATTTAATATGGAAATATTCTACTTTCCATAGATTTGGGCACATCTTCAGATACTCTGGCTCCTCGTGATTGGTTTCAAGTGTCTATTGGCTAAGGCATATAACGGTCAATGGCAATTTGCTGTGATTTTTAGTAATTAGTTTCTGCCTTCTTTATAGACAAGAAAGAACTGGTGCATATATGTATATGAAGTGTTTGCTTATACTGTATATGGAATTGGGAAGGAAAGTAAAAAGTCAAATTCTGTATTCAACAATGAGAATAAATTATTGAAATCTCCATTAGGAAAATAGTAAGAAAGGGTCAGTTTTTCTCCTCTTTCTCAGGCACTGTGTGACCTGCATTTAGCACTCTCTATTCTTGATAATGCAAGGTGAGTGCAAACTCTATGACCAGGAGTGAAAATTTAGTGCCTATGAATCAGTGAAAAGTCTTAATACAGATGTTTTTAATGTTGTGAAATAATTGATTTTAATTGTTGGATGTATCTTATATATTTAATACTACAGTGTCTACATTAGAGCTTTATGATGAAATTTAGAGTTTGGTTATAATCATCCTAATTCCTTGCAGGGTTAAATTATGTTCATTATATTTAGAAAGTACTTTAACATGTTAGGTTTTTTGGACTATGGAAACTATATAATTTTTAATATTTATTCCTACTTATCTGAAGCCCTCCTTAGATAATAATTACTTTTTAGTTGGCATAATAGTATTCTTTAAAGCATAATTTTATTATAAAATTTATGTAACTTTGTCTAAAATAGATTTTGATCAGTCTTTCAGAGATTGGCTTTTGTCTCACATACCATTAGTAAGTCCATCCTTGTTCTTCTGCTAAGGTGATCTTTTTGACACATGCAAATATTTGATTGGGGTGGCACACCCTACTTACCACCATTTTCACCACAAAACAAGGATTTTTTTCTCTCCTCTCCCCTTTTTTGAAATCTCCCTTGCTTTTCCTTTTACACTTCAGGAAGGAAACACACATTGGACTATTAGTTGTGTATTTGAGAGTCAATGTACTATCATATTAAAATGGGAGACTCTAGCAGATTTTGTCTGGGTTAAAAACCCATCTCTTCATTTATCAGATACATAACCTTGGGAAGATATCTAACTTCTAGGGTCCTTAGTTTTCCCATCTACATAATGGGATAGTAATTGTTCTTACCTCATAGTGCTATCATGATGGTAACATAAGAAGATAAATTTTACAGCATTTAGAGCCTTGCCTAGCACATAGAAAGTTGTCAATAAAAGTAATTTATTATTGTGAAATTATAGTAAAGTATTTTCAATGATTATGTAAAACAGGAGTCCTAATTTGTTGTGAAAGTTTCAAAGAAGAATGGGAGAAAGGGCATTTTAAGTATTGATATCCGCCCGAAGCCCTGAGATGGAAAATAACTTGTGTTTGAGTTACTGAAGGTGTGTTACTGAAGTGTTTAGTGGTGGAAGGAGGAAGACCTGTGGAGGGAGAGAATGTAAGAAAGGTTACATACGGCCTTGCAAGCCTTACTATTGATTTGGGAGTGCTGTTGAGGAATCTTGATCAGCAGGGCCATGAAGTAAGAAATTTTTACTTTAAAAAATCACTTTGATGTGGGAGAGTAGAATCTAAGGGAATAAGAATAGATTAATAAGAACCTGATTTAGGATTGGTTTGAGCAGATTGGGTTTTAATTGTTGAAGATCACACGGGGGTTACAGATGGCATTTTTTAGAGACTGCCATGAACAGGAACAACTGAGAATAACCAAAATTACTCTGAAGTGTAAGGTTTGTTTTGGGTTTTAAGGTAAATTATTGCTGCAAAGTTATGTTGATGTCAGGATCTCAGGAATCGAGCTGTATCCTTTATGCTGGTGAAGTCAGCAAGACATGCAAGAATGGGAAAGTGACAGAATCAGTGTAGTGTGTAATATGGATCCATAATAAAGTGTTAGTAGAGGGAAGTCTGACTTAGTTCATCACCTATATTTTCGTGCCTGGTTTCCCTGCCTATACTCTTGCCCTCTTAACCTGGAGTTGAAGGTCCCACCCACTTTTCTTCATCTAGCACTTTTCATCTAGACACCTCCAACCATGTTGGCCATACTGAAAAGTTTTGTCGTTTCCTGGGCTCTCACTTCTGAGCACTTGTATGTGCTTTCTCTTATGCCAGAGTTTGCTGCTGCTTCTCACGCTACATACTTGTACTTTTTTTAAATCAAGGCTTTGTCCAGACAATATTTCTTTTATAATGACCTTTCAGTCTATTTCCCTCACACAAAGTTAGATGTTTTCTTATTTGTGTCCCCAAAGCATCTGTACAAATTTTCATATTAGAATTATTTACAGGTTTGTCTCCTAGCTAGATTGTAAGCCCATTCAAGACTCGAACTGTTGCTTATTCGGCTTTTGTCTTTATTAGTACAGTTTTTGGCATAATTCATGCAGCATACTCTCAGTATGTTCATTGAAATGTGAAGGGAGACCAGTCAGGAGGCCACAAAAACTAGTCCAGAGTTTAAACTAAGATGAGGATCGGAAGAATGGTGAAAACAGACAGACATGAAAACCACTGTGAAAAAAAGGATATGACTTGATGGATGTGTAGAACCAAGTTGGAGAAAGTAACTCGGCAAATCAGTTTTAAATATTGCTGACTTAGTTTATTAAATTGTATTTCACAGATAGAAATGTCTAGCAGCACTTAAAAATATGCTACTGGAACCTTGAGTTAAGACTGGAGATAGATTTTGAAATCAACTTGTATTTGTTGAGCACTCTGTGATTGGATGTATTCCTGTTCCCTGGGAATAGGATTTCATGTCTGGCCCACCATTTGCCAACATTATAGACAATAAAAGGTATCAGAGTAAGTTCCTCTCCAGAGGCCTTACTGAAGGATATCTGTGGAAAATTAAATATCATCCTTCCTTGGATATGGTCTGTTTTTCACAGTTTCCTATTATCTTTGTGTGTGTGTGTGTGTGTGCGCGCGCACACATTTTCAAGTTACATTTATAAAGTGTCGTAGTTTTGTTTCTCTGACCATTTAAAAAGTTCCAGGCCTTACTTCTTATTTCTTCCGTTCCTTGATTGCCGTTTATCCCATCTGCATCAGGCACCACCTTACCAGTCTTCTCTGAAATTGATTAGGTTAGCTGAAGCTTGAGTTTCTTGCAAATTCTGTTTCTGTATTTATTCTGATTTACTGCATTTGGCTTTGAAATAACTGTATATAAATGTTGAGAATGTCATACCTTACAAATTCATAGCTAGTCCAAACTAAGTAATGAAGGAGGAATATATTGGGAAAATCCAGCCAACTTAGTGCTTCCATTCTGTCTCTCAGTTTCATTCTTTTCTCTCTGTCACTTTCTGAGGCCAGCTCTTTTTGGGGAGTCAGGCTGGTAGAGAGGATGTGCAAAGTTGTCTGTGTACTTTTTAGAATATGCTGCTTAGCTCTTGTGGAATCATAGGAAAGATAAAATGCCTTGATTAAATGTTTTAGATCCGTGTTCAAGAAAGCCGTAAGAAACATTGCTTTTGCTGCATGTATGTATCAGTTCTTTCCTGGTAAAATTTCAGTTTGTGCTGCTGCTTGTCCTTATAATCCGGTGGAAGAGTAGAGATAAAAGATGGTCAGTTAACAAAGTAGATGTAAAGTAGATATGATTGCTTGAAAAAAAAATTACAAACGGTACACACCAAAGATTCTAAAAAATTTTATATCTAATATAAGATGAAGTATATTTAATTTTTAAACTACAGTCATGTGTCACTTAACAATGGGGATACATTCTGAGAAATGTGTCATTAGATGATTTTATTGTTGTGTGAACATCATGGAATGTATTTGCACAAACCTAGATGGTATAGCCTACTACACCCCTAGGTTAGGTTATATGGTATATAATGTATTGCTCCTGAGCTACAAACCTGTACAGCATGTTACTGTACTGAACACTGTAGGCAATTGTAACATAGTGGCATTTATATATCTAAACATACCTAAACATAGAAAAAGTACAGTAAGAATAAGGTATAAAAGATTTTAAAAAATGATATACCTTTGTAGGGTACTTACTACGAATGGAGCTTGCAGGACGAGAAGTTGCTCTGTGAGTACTGAGTGAAGAGAAAATGTGAAGGCCTAGGACATTACTGTGTACTACTGTAGACTTTACAAACATTGTATACTTAGGCTACAGTAAATTTATAAAGAGGAATTTTTCTTTTCTTCAATAGTAAATTAACCTTAGCTTACTGTAACTTTTTTACTTTATAAATTTTTTAATTTCTTTTAACTTTTTGACTTATAATAACACTTAGCTTAAAACACAAATACATTGTACAGTTGTACAAAACATTTTCTTTATACTTTTATACTTTAATTCTGTTTTTTCTATTTTTAAAATTTTAAATTTTTTTTTTCACTTTTTCAGTTTTTTATTAAAAACTAAGACACAAATTCAATTCACACATTAATCTAGGCTTATCAAGACAGTACTAGGCAGTAGGAAATTTTTAGCTCAATTATAATCTTATGGGACCAGCATTGTGTATATAGTCTGTAGTCTGTCATTGACTGAAACATCATTATGTGGTACATGACTGTAGTTTTTTAAATTTCCATTTACCAAATCGACTTCAGTATATATGCTATAACTAGTAATTTCAATATATTTCACTGTAGTGTTGACATATCTTTGAAATCGATGGAAATTGATTTTTAGGTACCCTGACTTCTCTTCCAGGAAGAAAATGTTAATACTTTACCCTTTCACATCCCACATTCATTCGTCCATTCATATCAGCTCTTTCTCAAGGTATATCCTTTATCCAACCGCTTCTCATCACCTCTACTGCTACCACTGTAATCCAGGCCACCATCATCTATCACCAGCCTCCTAACCTGTTTTTCTGTTTCTATTTTTATCCCCTCTTTAGTCCATTCCTCATGGAGTAGCTAGAATTACTATTTTTTTTTTAAAACATATGCCAAATTATGTTACTCTTAAATGTCCCCTAAACCCTCTCTTGATTTTCCATTTCACATAGAATAAAATCATAAATCTCTCAGGCCTACAAGGTACTACATGATCTGGCTCCTACCAGTCTCTCTGACTTCAGTTCCTTCCATTCGTCACTAAGTTCATGTTGCTTGAGATACACTACCGAGGGTCTTGCCGGCCTTCGGAACTGAATGCTCTTCCCACAGGTATTTGCTTGTTTGTTCCTTTACTTCTCTGCTTGTTTTCTTCCCGGTTTCATTCTCCCTGGTTATTCTAAAATACCTTCCTATGCCATTCTCTCATTCTATGTGGAATAAAAGATGGCCCCTTTAAAATTAAATAAATCTAGCTGTATGAAAAATTTATGATTTTTCCTTCTGATTTTGCCATAGATCAGAATTCTTTATCTCATCCCAGCACCCATCCCTGGAGTGAAGCTTGCATTTGGGGAAGAGAGTGGTATATTCCTGCTTCTCTTTTTTGCTGAAATCATATAAGAATAATCAGTATTCCTAATGATGTGTAATATGTGTTGAAGCACACAAAGGAGAAATTAAGTTTGGCATATTTATGTTCTCTCTCTCACTCTCACTTTCTCTCACTCTCATACACACACACACATACATTGAATCTTGAGAAAATTTGATATTGATGGAAGAGGAACATTTCTATGTTTTTCTTTGAGGCACTTCATATGTTTAATTTTGCTTTCAAACAAACCTCTTTGCATGATATTAAGCACAGAAGTTTTCATTCTATACAATTAATTTCACTGTTGGAATCCTAGGAGTCTGTAATTGGTTTTGATGATAAATGTTATACAGACAGTGTCAAAGGAAGAATTTACTGTGTATCCATTTGAGTTAATTTGTGTTTATAAAATTTGAGGAGAGATGTCCTCAATCCATTTCAGATTTACCTGGAATGTTTCTAAATTGTGTACATTTCATGCCAGTTTCCATGTTTATTCTTTCTTAGAATTAGAGGTCAATAGTAAAGTTTCTATAAAGAAAATTAAATGTGTTTTTAACTTTTACAAAGTTTTAAAATCTCATACGTGTTAAAGCTTAACTTGCAAACTATAAAGTAATTTTTTTTTTGCTACCATTTCTTTTTTGAAATTAAACTCACTAAAAATACTTTTTTTTCTTACTAGGGACTACTGAAGGGGTTGGTGGATAAACATGTTGGATCCTAGTCTGAAATAACATTCTAAGTTACAGAATAGCTTTCATGAGATTCACTGGAGTCCATTGCCCAAAGTTCTTATGTCCTAATAAATTAATAGACTCTTTAAAAATATCATTCTATATTTCACACCTGAAGAGGTTAATAGCCCAAAAACATATAGCAAAGTAATGGGTAAGCTATTCTTTGTTCCAATTTAATAGAATAGCTTTTTCTCAGACCTCATTAGGAAGGATAGTCAAATAATTGAATTTCCTGCAAATTTCACTTGGAACTTAACATATAAAGCAACTATTAAATAGTATGCTTTCAACAAAGTTAACACATAAAATTTGGTCTTCAAGGGGTGCATTATATCAGTTCACCAAGTCTACTTATAATAATGACTGCAATATTTTTTGAAATGGGACATAAATGAGATTATTTACTTTTTATTTACAATTGAAGAAAATATCCTTAGTTATAATGAGCATACAAGACATGTCAAATTTGATGTGTTTTCCCCCAGAATTGTACTGGTGAAAAGATTTAGTCATCTTGTATTCAGGTCTTTACAAATCTCTCCTATCATTGGCATTTGATTTACTCACAACCTCAAGGTACCGTTAGAGGAAAGACACATTGACCTTAAATAACCTCAGTTTATGGTTTTGGAAATTTTATCACATTAAAAAAATAATGACAAAAATTAGCACAAATTTTAGTGATTATAGTTAGCCCTTCACATCTGTGGGTTCTTAATTAGCTATGGATTGAAAATATTTAGGGGAAAAAATGTATGGTTTTGTCTGTGCTGAGCATGTATAGAGTAATTTTTCTTGTCATAATTCCCTAAACAATATACAGTTGTTATACAGTATAACAACCATTTGCATAGCATTTATATTGTATTAGGTATTATAAGTAATCTAGAGATGATTTAAAGAATATGAAAAGATATGCATAGGTTATATGCAAATATTACACAATTTTATATAAGGGATTTGAGTAGCCATGGATTTTTATATCTGCAGTGGGGGTTCTTGGAACAAATCCCCCACAGATAATGTATTTATTTTGGTGTGACCTCAAATTTGCTAGTACTGGATGTTGTAAACGCTTAAAAAGGAAAAGAGGCAGGTTATATAATTGAGATCATAAATTTATACCATGATGAATAAAAAATTGTCCTGCTGTTAAGTGAGTAGATACTTGTTGCATGAGCTAAAAATTCCTGGGATGCCACTATACACTGATTCAAAAAATGGTATATCTCAATAAACTTAGATTGTGCGTAAAATAGATATGCTTGGGAAAGCAGATAATTGAAAAAGTAGAGATAGTGATGACAAAGCCACTAATTTTCAAGATGCCTGTGAAAATTTTGAATAATTAAACCTAAAGTTAATTTTTAAAAAAATCTATTAGGTATGGCAAAATTATTTTTGGGGTTGCCATTTTTCAAGAGGAAGTGATGTTTAATTTTTTAAAAGGAAGTTGAACTCTTGGGTAAGATAGGCTTTACAGGTTTTTTTAGGGCCTGGAGGAAAATACACATAACATTGTATTGTTGTAGTCAGATTTATGACTGTATCATGTGTCCTATTAGCCCTTAGTGGATCTATTCTGTATCTTAGCAATGTTTCCTTCATTTTCTGTTTTCCACATAGGATTAAGGTAAAGCTGAACACTTTCCAAAATATTACTCTTGATAAAAGTAATATTTTTGTTTAGGTGACAAACAGCATGTTTGGTGCTTCAAGAAAGAAGTTTGTAGAGGGGGTCGACAGTGACTACCATGATGAAAATATGTACTACAGCCAGTCTTCTATGTTTCCACATCGGTCAGAAAAAGATGTAAGTTATTCAGTTACATTGTGTTTACTCAGCGGCATACATCTGTTTCTGTGTTCCTGAAAAGCAGCATATGTCTGTGGTTGAGTGACTGTTTTAGGCACAGTGCTAGGCCCTGGGGATTCAAAGACAATGAACTTATATTCTAATGGGAAACATAAATGTTTGGATGTGGTAATACAGTGGTAGAAGTACTCAAAGACATGGAGCAAACATGTTTTTTGTTTGTTTAATATGGGAAATAACTTTTTATATTAAATGCAGAAATAGAATTGAAAGTAGATTTTCACAGATTTAAAGATACAATGTTGAGCCTCGATAGAACTCTATCTTTATGATGTAGTCCTCTAGCTATAATCCTAGATCTTAGGTATAGAGTATCTCTCCTGTTTAGCTGTAGGGATGAAAAATTTTTGAAGAACTGTATTGAAAATGTGGTAGAGATGTGATAAAGAGGTGTGAATTTAGTGCTTTAGAAGGCTAGTAGTTCAATAATTTCATTTGGGATAAAAGGATTTATAATACAACCAAGTCATAATTGCAAATTTATAAAATACTTTTAAGTAATATTAATTGTTAGAATTCTATTAAGCTACTTTTAAGTTATATACTATACATTGTGGTCAAATCAGATGTATTCTTGTACTTTGTACCTGCCCAACTTTTTTCCCCTTTCAAACCTTTATAACTTTTGCTATCTGATTTCCTTACCTGTATAACAGTTTACTCTAGTTATTGACCTAGTAAGATTCTTACTGATGTTTAAAGCATTTGTAAAGTTCTAAGATATGTAACAAATATCCTCATTTTTCTTTAAAGTTGATCATTAGTAAATCACTTCTATGTAATTTTTAGAATTTCACAATTTGCCTTAACTTATATTTAAGTTAGGACTTTTGTTTTTCTGTTTTAGTATTTTGTCTCCTTTATTTGAAAATGTTTGTGTCTTTTTTAGAAACAAGCTATCAGTGGTATTCAAATTATGTGGGTGGTGGCTTTGTTTATAATTAGTGTGCAGTTTAATAGCTTGTGGAACAGTATCTGATTTTCTGTTGTCTTACTGCCCTTCTAGCTGTTTGCCATTTGATATAAATTATAATTTAATTGTTTATCAAGTTTTCTGTGTTTAATTTTTGACCTTATAGATAAAGAATTGGGGGTCTATTTTCGTAATATTGCTGCAGAAGCTATAAACTACAACTTGTATGTGTTACTGTGATTGTATGGTGAAAGTTAAGTTGGACAGAAAAAATGTTAGTGAAATGTAGAGAATGGGTGGCAAAGAAATGTTTCTTCTGGAAAGCAGAAATACTGTATGTCTGAGGTTTTAAAATTAGAATTAGTATATATACTCACACACATACTCACATACGTTGGTTACCATTCCAATCTAGTTGGTTCTTAAAGAAGTAATACTGAATGGTTTGTTCCACAAAACTTTTTTAAAAAAACATTAAGGACGTAATATGCCATAGGAATTAAAAACTTGTACTCTAAAGCAATACAGATGTGTGTTTGGATCCTGACTTTGCTTCTTGGCAAGAACTTCTCTCAACCTCAGTTTCCTTATCTGTAAAATAGGGATAATAGGGGAAGGGGGAGGAGAGGAGGGGCAAAAACCTACCTTATGGGTACAATGAACACTATTTGGGTGATGGGCACACTTATAGCCATGACTCAAGCATTACAGAAGCTATTCATGTAACCAAAAACATTTGTACAACCTGAATATTTTGAAATAAAAATAAGGGTAATAAAATAGTAGCTACCTTGTAAATTGCTGCTGTTGCTGTTACTTTTTTTGTATTACAAAATAGCTCAGGGAAATTACACAAATGTTAGAAAATATAGATGAGAAGAAGAAAAGAAAAATTATCTACAGTTTTATCAGTCGGGAATGATTTACTGCTCAAATTTTGATTTTTTACTTTAAATATTTTTATTAAAAAATACATGACTATTGAAATTTTCTGGGATATATTGACTTATTTTCCACCAGGAAATTTGTACCAGTTTTTACTCTAATCACCACACCACGTCCATGAGAATACCAGCTACACCTTGAAATCTTTGCTAATAGACAAAGGCAGCTTATTGTTTTAATGTATATATATTAAAACATTGCTAATTCTACACGCACAGTGATTTGTCTTTTCCATATAGTTATTGGCCGTTGTGTTTCTTCCTTTGTGGGTTACCTATATTTGTGCCATTTCTTATTCCTATTGAGATGGTAAGTCTTATTCTCCATATATTAAAGATAACAATCTCATCATTTGTTAAAGGTATTTTCTCAGTTTTTCATCTTCAATTTAGTTTATAGTGTATACATATTTATCATGTTTATTAAATATGACCCATCAATCTTTTTTAATGGTTTCTGGTTGTGAGCTCATACTACGAAAGACCTTTTCCAGTTGCTTTCTTACAGTACTTTTATTCTTCACATATAACTTATGTCCATTTGAAATGTATTTTGATTTAATGTGTGAATTGTAAGGTTCCAGATATTTTTTTCCCTGTGAGGTTATCTGGTTGTCCCAGTACCATTTATGCTAGTAATTCTTTTAGGTTTTGTGGACCAAGAGACAAAATCAAGGATATTATATAAAATCAATACCTATAATATATAAGAGGTCTTTATATAACCATCTATAATGTAAAAACCATTTTTAGTTCACATACCATACAGAAACAGATAGTGTGCTAGATTTGACCTGTAGGCAGTAATTTGCCCACACGTGGGTTAGACCATTAACTTATGGATAATTGAAATATTCCCTTTAATGTGTACTTGTCTGATACCTTCTTGGGCCTGTTTCTAAACTCTTGTTCTGTTTACCATGCTGATTCTATGTCAGAACTACAACATAGTTGAATTGCCATAGATTTGTAGACCATTCTGACATCTTAGTTAAGGTCATCCACATCCTTTTAAAAAAAAATATTTTGACTGTTGTATGTTAATACCAATACTGCTGCCTTTCAGAAGGGTATGTCTGTCTTTAATCCTGCTATTATTTATGCCTTTTTAGTAAGTAGGGTTTTATAGTTGCCATTTTCATTGCATTTTTCAGGTTGGTTTTTATGATCTATAGAACACTTATTGTATTTTAATTTATAACCAGCTACCATAACAAAACTCTTCTGTTAGTTTTTGGTGATTGGGAAAGTGGGCTCTGGAAATCCTATAAGAGTTTATATATCAGCTACATTATTTGCTAGCTATATGTCCTACGGCAAGTAGTCTCTGTGTGTCAATTTTCTCATTTGTAAAATAGGAACAACAACAGTACATGGCTTCTGGGTGGTTATAAGGATGGAATGAGTAACTGTAAAACTTTGAGAAGAACAGATAATAAATGTTCAATAAATGTTGCTGTTAATTGTGAATAATAATAACATTCCATTTGATTCTTTTGGGTTTTTCAGGTAGCTGTGTTTATCATCTGCAAATAATGATTATTTTTGCCTTTTATAAAAACTTTTAAAGGGAAATGTTAAACATAATAAATGACTGAGATGATTTTGTAATTTTTTTTTCTCTCTGGGAAGAGTGAAAAAATAGTTTTCCATCATAATATATGATAAAGGAAAACTGACCAGTGATTGAGTGAATCTTAAAGCCAGATATCAGTGAGATCTTAGTAATAGCTGTTGTGTCTTAACATTTTGAGAGAGAATGATAGTTTTGAGTGTCTTTTTATATAGAATTCCTTTGATATCTTTTTACAGTGTTTGAAGTTTCTTTAAAATCAATATCCTGACATCACTGAACTATATACTTAAAGATGATTAAAATGGGAAAAAATAATTCTGATTTGCCCTATTCGTATAGCCTAAAATGTAACCATTTTTTTTATCATATGCATGGTTGAAGAAGTATTTGGGTGACTGTTCTCTATGAGACTGTGTGCTAGTTACATTGCTAGGTAGTTCTTTAGATCTCCTCCTTATTATCAAAGGCCTTATATTTTAAGAGGTAACAGTACATGTATGTGACTTTCTGCAGAATGCTATATTTACTGGTTTGAAATAGGAAAGTGGTGTTATAAGTATTACAGACATGTTACTTGAATGTTTTCACCAAATTAAGTAAATCATAGGCAGTATGGGCTTGTTTTCTTTTTATTATAATTATTTTCTTGGAGACCTTATAGTAAAATGCAAAGCATTTACATAAGACATAATAGACAGCTCTTTGGGAGTAATATAATCTAACCAATGAGAGTTTTTTAAAAAAATGTATTTTAATTGCTAATATATTTTCTAGTCTTGTGAATCTTTGAATATACATTCATTTGATGATTCTTCAGCATAATCATTTGAGAAGCACTAACTTGTAGGAACCTCTTTTCTTTTATTATAATATATACTGAAAAGACCTAAGAGATGTAACACCTTTTCCTTTTTAAAAAAACTCTTAAAAGTGTTAATAGCAGGCTACTTTCTTATCCTGACCAAACCATGAACCATTTTGAACTCATGACTAGCTTTCATACTTGTGTTAGCCTACAGCAATTATGACAACTAAGGTTTCTCTTAGGCCAATAATAATTAATATTTTGTTAAAATCTAGTATAAAATAAGGATAACTTCTATCACTATCATCGTCATCCTCCTGATTAGTATTTAACTGCATACTGGAGTCAGCCTGGCTCATTTCCAGCTCCTTGAACTCATTCTTCTCTAAGGACCTTGGCACTTTGTTTTTTCACATAGTATTTTTCCCCTTAGTACACTCATGTCTCTGCTAAAATATCTCATCTGAGAAGCCTTTCTTCTGACCACTCTTTTCCTAAATGGCCTTGTATGTGTGTCAGCACTATTCCCACTATCCTCTAAATTGTTTCTCTACTTTTTGAAAATCATAGCATCAATCACTACCTGGAAAGCACATGTTCATTAATTGTTTATTATCCTGTCTACACTACTAGAATTTAAGCTTTAACAAAGGCAGTGAGTATCTAGTTTACAGCCATGTTCTTAGAACCTATAATAATGCTTAGGAAATAGTAGGCTCTCAGTGAGTGAGTGCTGAGGGGAGGGAAGGAATGGAATTGATATTGAAAAATAGCAAAACTATCTGCAGATGATATGATTACCTGAAAACTCAAAAAATCATTTTAAATACTTCTACAAGAGAAAGCAAATGTATATAAATGTGTCAAGTTTTTATATAGCAACAATAACCTGACAAAGTTAAATGTAAATAAACTAGAGTATACTCTAAAGAAATTGGAAATAAATGTTAAATCATTTGAAGAAAACTTCCTAAAACCTGTTAAACTCATTGACATTCACATCATCTTCAACCTCAGTATTTGAAAGATAAAGCGTAATTATAAAAGGATGGTAAAATGATGTGTCTACACAATATATATTAAAATTTTAATGTAGCTAAAAAAATTATAAAGTGGTTAGTCTCAGAAATGGTAATAATAATAATCCAAACAGTGAGAAAATACTATTTTATTCCTACCATACTAGCAAGGATTTTTTTTTTAAAAAAGTGGGAGAATGGCCAATGTTTGTGAGGGAGCATTGAGGTGATTGCTGTGGAAGTGTGTAATTAATACAGTCAGTAAAAACAGATTAGCAATGCACATTAAAAGCCTTTAAAATGTAAACATTCCTCAAATCAATCATATGTTCTATAAATTTGTGCTTTGAAGCTAAACAGAAATTCAGACAATATAAATATGTTTATTGTACTTTTAAAGAAAAACTTAACTCTTATGTGTTTAATGCTAAGGAATTTAAATTCATTGGCTATTGTACTATTTTTAAAAATGTTCTTTAAACATAAGAATATTTGAATGAAAATTACTTGAAATACCTAATAAACTTACATTTTATTGTTATCTGATTCATAAGCTGCTGGGTCCTGTGACTTTTACTTTTCTGCCTGTCCCCTTCCCTTATCCCTTTCTTTTTTTGTTCTTTTTTTTTTTTTTTTTTTTGAGACATCGTCTCACTCCCTTGCCCAGGCTAGGGTGAGTGCCCTGGCATCAACCTAGCTCACAGCAACCTCAAACTCCTGGGCTCAAGCAATCCTTCTGCCTCAGCCTCCTGAGTAGCTTGGACTACAGGCAAGCACCACCATGCCCGGCTAATATTTTCTATATATTTTTAGTTGTCCAATTAATTTCTTTCTGTTTTTAGTAGAGACAGGGTCTCGCTCTTGCTCAGGCTGGTTTTGAACTCCTGACCTTGAGCAATCCGCCCACCTCGGCCTCCCAGAGTGCTAGGATTACAGGCGTGAGCCACCGCGCCCGGCCTCTTTTTTGTTCTTTTTAATTTATTATCTTCTCATTGTCTTTATTTTTTTTTACCTGTTTGCTGGGTTTCATTCTGATTTCAGTAGTTCCATTTCTAAATCACCCTGTTTTTAGTTTTAAAATGCTCTTCACATTCTATCTAGATCTAGAACTCTGTGTGCATGAACAAGCTTTCTTCCTTTCTGTGGTCTTTTTCTCCTGAAATAATAACAGGATGCTAGGGATCATGTTATCACCATACCTTTGAGTATATTGTACAATGACATTTTAAAACTTTAGTATTTTATTCATTTAAAAAAAAAAAAAAAGAATAAGAAGGAAAAAAAACAAATAAATAAAAAAAAAAGAAAAATATTTTTTTCATTTTTAAATCGCTGTTGTCATCAAGAAATTTTTATTAACAAAATTCTGTTACATTTCCTTGCAATAGTTTGTTGATTTTCTTGACATTCTGTATATTAAAGGGGCTTTTTGGTGGGTTAAGGGAAATAACTAGACTCACATTACTATTTAGTTGCTTTCTGGTTTTTATTGTTGTTGATGTTTGACTACAGTGTATATTGTAGATTTGTAGGAGATGTGAGAGACATAATTATTATGACGATTTTAGACTGGGAGATTAGGTGACATTTAATCTTTTTTCTACCTTTTGCTCTTCTTAAGAACACCAATTCTGTACCTTATTTTACTTGGAATTTTTGAAGGTAAATTTTTTTCTTTAGCTTCTTGGGCAAAACGTTATGTAAATTTAGGACATTGTTTAATAAATTTCCCAAAGTCTGAATGCCCTTCTTTTAGCTGTTAAATGAGAGTTCTACACTAAGAGGAAGATTAGATTTTTTAGCTGCTGCTACTATTTGTTGAGCACTTACTATGTGCCATATCTTATCTTATTTAACCTTCAACCCTGTGAGGTAGGTAGTCTTATTTCTGTTTTACAAGAAGGAAACTGAGGCTCAGCTATTTCATAGGTAAGTGGGCGAAACCAAGATTCAGTCTCAGATTATTTTCTGACTCCCAAGCTCTGAGCTTGCTCTGTTTTATGCTGTATTCCCTACTGTAATGTGCCTCTTGATCTGGTTTTAAATTTTCTAAGGAATTCATTTTTATGTTACTAACCTTCAGCATTTAAAAATATGTAAATTGTCTGTTTTCTGTTAACTAATAGTTATTGTTATTCCAGAGTATATTTCTTGTGCACTTTCTTTGCACTCATATATAGCTTATCTGTCTGATTCCCATTGCTTCATTGTGATAAATCCATTTTTAGCACTGATTTATTTGAGGAAATATGCTTTCAGACTTTAAAAATATACATGCTTAAGGATAGATTTTTTTTCTTAAATAAATTAGATATTTGCATTTTGACACATTTTGAGGCAGTAATTTTAGCATCTGTATAGCTGATCAATGCTTATTTTAAATGAATATGTTGAAGATTATAAACTCTTAAATTTAACTTTAAACTACTTTCACATTTCTGTAGAGCAGTGTTTACTAACCTTCATGTAGTGGCACATAGAGAAAATGATATTTAGTGTTACACAGTATGGTAAGTAAATCAACCTAATGCTCTTGATCTCAAATAATTGGCTTAGGGACCCACAACCTCCCCTGTCTTCTTACTCCCGCCTCCCATTTTGAGAGAGCTGTTGTCTTGGCATACCTATACTCATCTCTGGATGTATAATCTTTGAAGTGGAATAAAATGTCTGTTGTTTGGAGTTGAATATTCAATAAACAGATTTCTGAGATGAGTAAGGTTTTAAGTGGTCCTTTCTAAAATGTTTGCATTATGGATCATTCTAAGTTGTGCACTCATACTGGCCGACATGGTATATTTGGAGCCTTTAGAAACAACTATACTCTTTCATTTATAGTTTATAATGACAGAAAATCATGATTCTTAAGTATTTCATATAAACTGTTTACCTTCGGTCACCAACTAAAGCTTTATTACATATTTATACATATCCTTTGATCTTGTTCTTGCAATTTGGAAATGAACCTTTAATATGCTTATAAAATATTTCCAGTTAATGCAGTAATGACTATAGTACATAAGAGAATAACTTGATCAGGTATTTTTTAATATGTTGGGTTGTACTTGGTAAAGGATCTATGGTTTGAATGTTACTTTAATTTTCTAGATTGTACACCAGGATTAGAGAAGGAATATAAGATTTGATGCTTTTTAGAAAATTCATTGCTGTATTATAAATACTGCTATTTTTGGAGTGGCGTGTAACTCAGTTGTTACCTTAGGAGAGTTGGATGTATATCATTGATTTAAAACAAGCCATTCATTGTATTAAAAAAATGTGAACTTTAGATTAATTAAATCAGTTTAGAATATTGGCATGCAAATTACATGAAATGTATATTGTAAAACCTACGTTGTTTAAAGTTTCTCTTCTTGATTTTTCTAACCATGATCAATGTCAGCATGATCTTCTTCCCTGGAAACCACAGAGCATCCTCTGATAGTTCTCTGTTTTGTGATTTCTACTCACCTCTTTTCCTCTTTATCCCAGCAGTTTAACAGGACATAAAATACTATTACTTCTACTACCAGAATGCCTCTCAGTTGTCCCACTTTTTTTTTTTTGAGACAGAGTCTCACTCTCTTGCCCAGGCTAGAGTGCTGTGGCATCAGCCTAGCTCACAGCAACCTCAAACTCCTGGGCTCAAGCAATGCTTCTGCCCCAGCCTCCCAAGTCGCTGGGACTACAGGCATGTGCCACCATGCCCGGCTAATTTTTTCTATATATTTTTAGTTTTCCAATTAATTTCTTTCTATTTATAGTAGAGACGGGGTCTCTCTCTTGCTCAGGCTGGTTTTGAACTCCTGACCTTGAGCAATCTGCCCAAGTCAGCCTCCCAGAGTGCTAGGATTACAGGCGTGAGCCACCGCGCCTGGCCCTCAGTTGTCCCACTTTCGTTGTAGTTTAGTATTTCACCATTTCCTATTTCTACCCATTTCTGCTATTAGAATTACCTTCCCAAAGCACGTTTT
>CAUYRT010015579.1:0-26961 GCA_963574885.1 Lepilemur ruficaudatus | reverse complement strand
CCCTAGAAAGAGATGCACTCGCAAACGCGTGTGGACGGTAGCCTCTGGATATGCATTCATTTCCCTTTACAGCCCTACTGGGCTTTCAGCGACTGCTCAATAGGCACTTTTCATAATTTCCCATTGTTATTGAGCTATTTTTACCCTACAGAACAGAAATTTATTTCCTCACAATTTGGGAGGCAAGCGGACCAAGATGAAGGCACAGGCATGGTTGCTTTCTTCTAAGACCTCTCTCCTGGACTTGTAGACGTCTATCTTCTTCTGATACCTTCACAGGGGGCTTCTGTGTGTGTGTACTTATCTGGTCCCTCTGTCCGTCCGTCTGTCTATCTCTGTCCTAATCACCTCTTCTTATAAGGACACCAGTCAGACTGGATTAGGGCACACCCTAATAACCTCATTTTAACTTAATTACTTCTATCAGACCGTATCTCCAAATGCAGTTGCACTCTGAGGTGTTGGGTATTAGGGTTTCCACATATGGATCTGGGGGGAAGGGACACAATTCAGCCCATAACAATGAGTTAATATGGGCAGGGAATGTTGAGCTGTACTGAAGAATTACCAAGTATTATTATTATTATCAGGTTGCCATAACTTAGGATGCGTTTTGCTCTAAATGATTAATTTCAAATCAGGCCATCTGGAATGCCGGTCTCCAGGTCACCTGCACAGCACCAGCCAATTCTGGCCAAATCCTGGTATTAGGAGCATCTCAGTACCTCCCTTCTAAAGGGCATGTGGATCATGGGCGTGCGGCCAACCTGAATTTCCAAGTAGCTGGTTTTGTAAATTCTCTAGGTACTGATGTCATTTACTTCTGTCCATTCAGCATAAAGGATTTAATGAAGAGATTATTTAAATTTTATTTTGAGATGGGGGAAGAAGCCATACAATTTTTTTGAAAGATATCAAGCCAATAAATAATAATGGTTTTTTTCGGAATAAGGATTTTCACAGTGGGACAGTATGTCACATTCTGATTCATACAGGAAGGATAAAAATAGCTCAATAACAATGGGAAATTATGAAAAGTGCCTATTGAGCAGTCGCTGAAAGCCCAGTAGGGCTGTAAAGGGAAATGAATGCATATCCAGAGGCTACTGTCCACACGCGTTTGCGAGTGCATCTCTTTCTAGGGTGGACATCTACTGGTGCTCAATAAATACTGGGTGATTGATTAATAGAAAAAAAAGATAAGCTGAATCTGGGGTTGCAATCCTGGACTTCTGCTTTTAATATTTAAAGAAGTCTGAACTTAAGCCTTCCTGTGTCATAATAGCTTAGCTTTGGAGCAGGGAAGAGAAGATGCCTCCTGCCACTCAGGGATGCCTTGTGGATTCAGTGTTAATGACAATCATGGCTGGTTTGTGTGTCCAGTCCTAGGAGCACTCAGGCATGTGTCTAGAACAATTAAATGCTCACTAGTACCCTTTCAACTCTAACTTTAAAATTATTTTCTGTGGATTAGTGGATGAACTCTGACCGTAGTCTCTATTGGCTACTTTTCCTGGGCCAATGTTGGTAAGAGAAGCCGGGGGTAGGGGGGAGTGCGGAATTTCCACACCTTTTCACTGCGATGTCACTCGTAGAAAATGATGTTTTTATGGCACACTGGGATGACCAGATACGTCAATCAGAGTCCAGTCCAGGAAGTCAGAAACCACTCTAGTTATTCTAACAGGAGAGAGCTGAATGCCGGGAGTTGGTTAAACAGGCATTAGAGCTGAGAAGGCACAGCACACAGACATCACCTAGGTGGAGGAACTGCAGCTGCCACCTCTAGGCTGGGAAAAGAGGAGAGAAGTTGGGATTATCAGATCTGGGAGCTTAGAAGAGGGTCCTGGGGAGCTGGGACCAGTCCTCTGAGGAGGAGTTGCCTATCAGGGGCTATTGGTCCCTCAGGAGCTTGGAGGACTGAGCCCAGGGACACAGGAACCTGTGTCTGGTGAGGGGCATTGCCTTGTTATTGCTGGTACCTCTGAGGGGTCCTGGGATGGTGGAAAAAAGCTGGAAATTTGAACCCACTGCTGCTGTGGGCTGAAGAGCAGATGCCAGGTCACTGCGGCACGGAATAGCTAGCCAACAGGAGGGAGCAGGTCCTCTCTGCCCCTTCCTGCCTCCCAGTCTTCCTCTCGTGCTCCTTGTTAGGACCTTTTGGGGAGTGATCTGGAAAGGGAGAAATGTATCAGCATCCCCCCGGCCCCAGCATCACAGAGCAGAGCACGGAGTGGAGGTTTGGAGCTGGGATGAAATAGCTTAATAGTTGGCACCAGGACGACCAACCCAAGGTGTGGCCACCCCAGGTCCCACTCTCCTGCCCTCAGATTAGTGAGGGGCAGCAAATCTCAGCCTGCCTGTAGCCCTTTGGGTGGCAGACCCATTGGGAAGTGCTGATTTAGGGACATAACTGTCAGCAAGAAGAGACAGGATGGTGTGGCAGGGAGAGGATGCCGCACGCGAGAGGGCAAGGACATGGCGAATGTCGTGAGACGGGGAGAACTGGTTCTGTCCCTTAAAGCCACCCTGACTCAGGGCAAGTTACTTAACCTTCCCCAGCTTCATGGAGCTGCTGTGAGGATTAAATGAGATAATCCGAGTAAAGTGCTTAGCCCAGCGCTTGTCACAGGGTGAGCATTCAATAAGTGTTAGTCCCTACAACCAGAAAATGTGTGGAACTCACTCACGCACTACCCCCCTGATAGTGATCACTGGGCACGCACATGACGACTCATTTTCTCATCCTGACAGGTCTGTGCCACCTGAATTCTGCATCTGATACAATTTGATCTTTCCTGGCCAATGAGATAATTCATCAGCCATTGCAGCTCTAACAGCGAGAATGGGTCTACACAGGGTGATTTCACCTGGGAGGGTCGATTCTTGCTCTAATTAGCAGTGTGGTTCTGGCCCACACGACTACGTCAGCACTCACGTGATCTGGGATCTTAATTTTCTCTGTCGCTGGAATTAGTACGATAGTCCATTATTTACGAATGGGAATATTAGAGCAGTACTCAGTTTCTTATTACTACTCATGGTGACTCTGGGTATTGAACCAAATACACGATTATTTATAAGGCTGGCTTTATATGGTGAGCTCTGGGAAGCTCTAGCCTCGAAGGTCATGTGGTGTTTGCAAGGTGTCCCAGTGCCAGAGAGGCCACTCGTGGACTGGGATGATAAAATCCACTTCAGTCTCAGCTCATCTCATGCTCTTGTCCTATGCCTGTTCCTGTCCCCTGTCCCAGCTGCTATCCTTGGACCTCTTGTTTTAGCCTGGGTCTGAACAGTCAGCACCTGTCTGAGGTTACTTTTGGCTGGCACTAGATTTGACTCTCTTGTTCCTGACCTGGCCCTTTCCTGGATTCTAAATCTACCCAGTAGCCCTGCCTGGGTCAATTAATGTGAGGGGAGGAGGAGGTACCAGATGGAGGTGATCTTCCTTGTTTATTTGGAGGTACCTACAATCCCACCTTTAAAGATTCATTGCTTTAAGCTGAAGTGCACAGCGTGGGATGTTAACAGTTTCAGGAAAGGGGACAGGATTTCTTGATGACAGTATTTGGGAAACTATGGGTTAAACAAAGTTAAAAAGGTTCTGTTACCCAAGACGTCTCACAGCTGTTAAGGTACTTCTGGAAGGAAATATCTACAAAGTCACTATCGCTTTAGCAAGAATTAGCTCAATGAGTTTCCAAGCACTTTGGGCTCTACCTTTGCAACTACCCTCACATCAGTCTCTTCCTTTCCATCTCATCCCCACTGTCTGTCCAGGCTAGACTTGGCAGTTTGTGTAAAAGAGGAGGATTGGAAGGAACTGATGTGGGACATGCGGCTCCTGAAACATCTCACCTTATTTTGTGTCCTCAAGTACCTAAATCCTGACTTTTCTGTCCATCTCTTGTGGCCTCTCCCAGCCCGTCAGTGTGACATGAGGGTGAGTTCCTCTGGCGTCCCACCGGACTCCTAGGCTAGGGCTCCTGCACCCTGCACGGAGCTGCCCCTATGGTGCCCCCATGTACTTGGTCCCAGAGAACTGCTTGTATATTTAGAAGGACAGAAGCCCTCCCAGCTTGGGCAGATGGAGGCCCTAAAGGGGGATCTCCCAGTGGGGAGGGTTGGGTGAGTGGGGCTTGGCACTTTCCATCGCTGGAGATTGCCTCCCCGAGGTGGCCCCTGTCATCACCACTCCCAGTCCAAAGGACCTCTCTCTCCGGTCCAGCACTGACGAGGCCAAATTCCCTTGTTCCTCTTCACACAACCCCGACAAGTGGAATTTTCGAAGGGAAATTGACTTCAGAACGAAGGGGAATCAAAGGGAGATGCACCACACAACCAAAAAATAAAATAAGCCCTCGTGTGTACACATGAACGACGACGACAATAAGAAACAACCAAAAAATAAAAATAGAAAGAGGAAGAAGAAAAGGAAAAAAGGAGAAAGCTGAGCACAGTTGACTTCAAAGCTCTGGGCCACAGCCACCTGGCCAAGTTCCAGTCCGATCCTTTGAGTTTGTGCAAGAGGAGCTGTTTCTCGGTGACAGTGAAACCTCCCCTTCCGCACGGATCCCATGCTCCAGACCTCCTCCCCGACCTGCTACATTATTGATTAAAACAAAAAACAAAAAACGCCGAAACACCCAGCCTCACCGTGGGCTCCATTTGGCAGGAGCTTCTCCCTCTCTGGCTGGGCTCCAAGCAAGCCAGTGCCACACTCAAACGTTTCTCCGGAATGAGACTGTTCCCGTCAGTCAGTGCCCCGATGTAGATCCGGGTCAGCACCCATTCCTGATGTCCCCAGAACCCAGAGCCCCTCAGGACTCCTGCTGGCCCTCCCTGTCCACCAGCTCACTGCACCCCAATTCTTTAGCTTTGCTACCTTGTGGGCCTTCTCTTCTTGCTCACCTGACATCCCAGATCTGGCCTGTTTAACTCTGACCCAGGATCTTGACATAAAATATTGTCCCCAAGCTCCAGTCCAGGCTCCCAGGACACCTCTGAACTTCCTGATTATCTAGAAAGGACATTGTATAGAAACAGGGTTATTAGGAGCTATTTGTTAAGTTCCTTGAACTAGCAAACAAACACCATCTCTGCGGTAAAAAAATAAAAGTTAAAATTATAAGTTAAAAAAGGTAAGAAGGATGGGAGGACAAAATATCGGGGCTGTTTGAGACAATGTGACCCTATTCATAACTATAATAAATGCGTTTCTTTCATTGACCAAATATTTATCGAGCGCGAATCATGTGCTGGGTACCTCAGTTCTAGGTGCTGAGGATATATCGGTAGGTACAACAGACACAAATCTGTCTTCATGGAGCTTCTAGAGAGAGGGAGACAGACAATAATCATCATAGTAAGCGAATGAATCAGTGTGTCAGAAGGTGGAAAGTGCAAATGTGAATCAGTGGAGCAAGTAAAGAGGCTGAAGCCCCCAGGGGAGAAGGGGCAGGCTGGACTCTTAAACAGGGTGACCATGAAGGCCTCACTGAGAAGGTGACATCTCAGCAAAGACTTAAGGAAGGAATAACACGATCCGCACAGACATCGGGGGTAGGAGTGTTATAGGCAGACAGAGCATCCAGTGCAAAGGTCCTGAGGCATTCAAGGAACAGCAAGGGGCCAGCGTGGCTGGAACAGAGAGCTAAAGGGGAGAGCAGTCAGAAAGGGAAGGGTGTCAGGGGTCCCAGGTCATGGAGGGTGTTTTAAGTATTCTAAAAACTTTGGCTTTACCCTGAGTGTTGGGGGAACCGTTGCTGGATTTTGAACAGATATATGATATAATCTGACTTGTTTTGAAAGAGCTGCACCTTTAATTTACTGAGCACTCAGGGGGTTGCCGGGAATGGTACTAAACATCATATATGTACTATATCTTCGAATCTTCACAGCTGCTTCCTGGGAAAGATTCCATTATTATACTTTAAATTTTAAGAAGTGAGGAAACCAAGGCTCAGAGAAACTATTAATACGTTGCATGTCCTAGAGCAGCTAGGACCTCAAGGGGGCTGGTGTGCACCCGACTCTTTCTGACTCTGAAGCGAGAGCCCACAACCACCTCCTTGTGCCTTGGGGTGGAGGCAGGTGGACCTACTTCTTGTCTGCCCTGCCACCGGGTAGGTCATACTCCTCAAAGCGTAAGGCCTGGACTGCAAATGGAGCCCAACCCCAGTTGGCCTTTAGCTCTCTTTGCATGACCGACATGTCACTCCAGCTTTGTTCAATTTAAATCTTTCTCCGCCACATATGTCACAAAGCAGTTCAAAGTTCATACTCGTAAGATCAAGCCCATGCAGTTGGTGCACCATGAGGGTACTAATTAGAGCCAAGCATGTGAACATTGCTTAATAAAATGTCCTTCAAACCTAGGAGTCAGGAGAGTTAGGCCCTGTAGGGCACATTCACCCGATGCCCCAGTTGCCAGATGAGCAATAAGCCCTCCTGGGCACGCCAGAAGGAACAACAGATCATGAATCTCTGCTACCCTTTGGATTCGAATAGTACCCCAGCATCCATGGCAAGTGTCCTAAGCTGGTGAGAATCTAAAACACAGTCTGCACAGCAGTGCTTCACCCACATGAACCACCTGCACGTGCCTTTGATGTGTGCATGGATGCAGGGGATGGGTGCCCAGGGTTAGGACAAAAAATGACAGTTCTGCTGGGGAAGGCATGTCCGAAAGAGCTGGAACAAACTCGGATGGCTTCATTTTTAGTCTCCTCTGGATGGGCTGCCCCATGACCCAAGACTTCGAAGTAGCTACAAGAGCAAAATCTCTCAAACGTGGTTACTATTTAAAGTTCACGTGCACCTCACTAGGGGTGAGTGGTAGGGAGGTGGGGAGAGCAGGCGAAACCCTCATTTAGGCCCCACTGGGCTCAGGTGAGACTCTTTCCCAAGCTGGAAGGTGGACTTCTCCGGTGGAGAAGGGCAGAGTCTCCTTCCAGGCACCTGAGGCTGAAGGAAAGGGCACCGCCCGGCATTGTCCCCACAGCCGGTCCCGGGGCCACCCCAGCAAACCTTGCTTTTAAACTTGAAAGAAGCCGCAGGATGCTTCTGCAGAGGTTTCAATGGAAGGCGTGACCTTTACTTTTACTCAGGGCTTTATTCCAAGTGCACACTCTTACCCCGAGAGGCAGAGGAATGCTTCGGGCTTTGGTGACGATGCATGCGTGGCAGTAGGACAGGTGCCAGGTCTGTGTGGAGGAGTGCTGCCCCAGGGGCCGCAGCCTCTCGGCAGGCAAAGCTGGAATGTTGTCTTGTCTGCGTGGGCAGCTTCTGTCTACACACATGATTCTTGTGTCTACACTACCCTGAAGAATGGAGCATGCACAGATCGAATGACTATTAATATTTTCTTTGCAACTGTGGTGTTCAAAGGCAGAGAGGTCTGTGAGGGCTTTAGAGGTGTAAGGTAAGGCTGGACAAAGTCAAGTTCCTGGAGATGGTCAAATGACAGCAAAAGGAACAGCTTGAAGGGAGCTGCTGGGAGGTGGGAGCCTAGAGGTGGCCAGTGAGTTGGTGACTGTGACCACAGCCATTGCCACCTGTCTGAACTCAAGACGCACTAGGGCGGGAGGTGTGCCCCCACATGGGAAAGTTAGTCAGAACCTACTAGAACTAGTGCCTTCAGAATAGATGACACTTAAACCTTTTAATCCTTTGTTCAGCATCTTTTCCCCATAATGATCCACTAGGAACCAGGAACAGCCTGGCTTTTGTCCCCTAGGAGTTGGCACTATGCAGCTGTGCTGTTCAGCACGACCTTCCCAGGTGCCGAAATTGCGCTCTAATTCTGCCCCATCCAATGTGGTAGCCACTCGCCACATGAGGCTATTGGGCACTCAATTTGTGGCTAATGTGACTAAGGAACTGAATTTTAGATTATATAGATTATAACAAAATGAAAATTAATTAAAATTTAAACAGTCACATGTGATGAGTGGCCATTGTATCGAATGGTGTAGGTTTATAGGGTATGCCAGTTAGGGTGCTTTGGGCTGTGAGGTGCAGAAGACACAAATGGACAAGAAGCCCAGGGGTGGTGCGGTCCCTGGGTTGGTTCAATGACATCCTCAAGGATTCAGGCTCTTTTCTCAGCACGTGTTGGTTGTTGCCCTTCATTTATTGACTCATGGTTGCAAGAGAGTTGCAGCATCTCCGAGTGTTAACATTCCCACGCTACAGCATCTGTTTGAGAATGTTCTTCCCTGCTTCTCTTGCTTGGACATTCCCACTGCCCCACCTCGGCATGCCTCCCCTCCCGCCTCATTGCTCAGGCTGGCATCGATACACGCGCTGCATGGGACATGTGATTGAACTGCCACGACTGGAGAGTTCAAGCAAGACTCACACTCTGGGGATGGGAAGGGCACTCGGCCTAGTTGGGGTGTGCTGCCCAGGAGGCAGGGGCTGGTCTGGGATGTTGGGTAGGTGATTGCCAGGGCTGGCACGGTGGAGACTCCAACATGTGCGCAATTCTAACACATACAAGATATTAATCTAAGGGTGCTAACCGAGAGGGAGGAACAGAGTGCTGTGGGAGTGCAGAGGGGGAGTGATAAAGTCTTCCTGGGAGAGTTAGAGAAAGTGTTATAGAAAAGGTAACTTTTGAACTGGGTCTTGAAAAAGAGGATAGAAACAGCCCCTTGGCAAAAGTGTGGTATACCTAAGCTTTGCCAGTAGATGAGCGGATCTTACAGACTTTTCCAGTAAATGCGAACTTCTTTAGGCTACCATGTCTTTAGAGGGATGACTGTATCGTCCCCTTGGCTTTCCCAAGCCATTCTTCCTCTTCTCTCGCTCTCTCTTTTTTCTTTTCTAAAGATACAGAGAGATCCGTTCAGCCTTATTTCTGATTTTTTGCTTACGTTGCTACTGTCTATCCATCTATTCATCCACCTAACCATACTCCCAATGCTTCTTTGATTCAACTTCTTTCTCTTAGATGGGTAGATGGAGGACAATCCGCGAGTGAGAGGCAGTGCACAAAATGAGCATGAGATTTGAGACACATGTGCACACACCATCCAAAGGAGTATGAACGCGTTGTCACACTTCCGTATTGCCATAGGCCTATGGGATTCCTGCCTGTGCTACCTTCCAGGAGACATCCTTTCATACTCTAATGCCTTTAGGAGACTCCTGGAAAATGCCATCTCAGTTGCTGCTAGTGGGTATAATTAGACCATAGAGATGGGTCAGTTAAGCTGATGATGAGGAGAATCTTTCAAGAGGCAGGCAGGTTGTGGTAAAGGAAAACCATTAGCAATAACAGCAAAGATGGATATCTGCCTCCAGACACTCTCATCATTCTCTTCCTGAGCATACTCAGTTTCTGCCTTGAAAATGGTTCAGTTGCACCACTGGCCAGGGGCTGAGCTGTCTGCTGGCCAGGCCTGCGGCTCAGCCTCCTGGGAGGCAGGGACCCATTCTGTGAGCATCTACATCCTTCGCAAGGAAACTAGCCAGGGAAATGGCCATGCTTTTGTCTCAGCTGTGATATCGCATGAACCCCATCATACCCCTGACTGGCAGTGAGGGATTTCCCATCGATTCGGTGAGACATCTGAGAGTAAAAAGGGTCCAGAAAGGTCACCTACATAATTTAAGACATTTGCCATGTAAGTACATGCATGTGCATTAATGCAAGCACACAAACACACACACACACACACACACACACACAGATCTTAGACACTCTGGGCTGTCAAAGGATTACTTCTTTTGCTTCAGCTATTGCTTTTTCTCTTCATTCACTAAATTTTGCTGAGAAAATGTGGATGACTGAAAAAGAAGAGTTAAGTGGTCTGATGTTGGGAAATAGAGTGTGAGGCAAGCTATTATGCCAACAAAATGTCGAGAGTCTTCTAATTTTTAGCCAATTGTTTAAAAGACGACAGACGGTAATGTTTATGAGATGTATAATTCAAGGCAAATCTGTCCAGATAGAGAGGATAAAGCATTTTAACTTGGCTGACAAATGTTGAGCTGCATTCAGATAAATAAAACCAACAAAACCCAAGGCACATTGTTGCAACATTGGGGAGACAGAAAACAATTTTTCTTAAAAAAAAAAAAAAAGAACTATATATACTTGAATAAGGAGTTCTGATTTTTCTATCCTTCAGTACTTATCAATTATATGATCGGTCATTGGTGAAGACAGAATAGACCCCAAATCCTGAATATTTGAGCTTTGTCTACTCTTTCCAAGGTCATGCCGCATGCCAGTTTTTAGGTTCCGCCAACTTTTTGTTTTGAGCCAAATAACATGATCTTTGTTTCATTAATATTTAAGAGTAATTTAGATTGCACCAGATGATCTTAAAGCTCATTTGAATCAGCTTGAAGATAATATTAAGCTTTCTCCCAGCATAATCTACTGCCATAAGTGATAGCGTCATCTGCATATAAATGACGGGCTGAGTATGATAATGAATAGCGAAGATTATCAATATAGAATGACAACTGCATTGGATTTCAGATAAATCTTTCAAAGATCCATTATTCTGTTTTCAGAGTTAAAGATGCATTGTTTCTGTCCAAATCTTCCAAGGAAAACACAAACAGTTTTTATGAAATGAATCCTTCATTGTGTTAGAAGGGGGGGGGGAAGTCCGCAGATTATACACATATTGTTTTGCAAATACAATAATTAGAGTTTGCACAGATCATTACTTTATTGGATTGAACAACTGTCTCTTGGCAATGGCTGCTTCTCCTTCTGTTTTTCCTCCTCCTCCTTCTTTTACTTCTCTTTTATGTAACAATGAACACTTTCACATACTGCTTCATCTGAGACTGGCTTGAACACTTAGCTAAATTGCAATAGGCCTGTGGGATTCCTGCCATGCTACCTTCTAGGGGACACCCTTTCATACTCAGAAACTGTTTGATATTAACAAATCACATCTTCCCTTTTCATTAACCTAAAACTTACTGGTATCTCTCATTTGAAAAAATGGAGCCTTTGGATAATTATGTATTAGATATCATTTGTAAGGGTAAAATTAAGGACGTACTTTTCTCTCCTAAAAGACAAGGCTATTTTTTAAAATCAAACAGGGAGAGAAAACATAATGGAAAAAAAATGAAGAAATAGACAAAAAGAAGAGTCAATGCTAATAAACACATATTGATCTCTGTGTGGTTGAAGGCAGAGGCCTGTGGCTGCAAATACAGCCATTATTCATTTTCTTAACAGATGCTGTGCAGTTCGACAGGGTAGTGGCAATTCTTCCTCTCCTCCTGTTTTTTCCTGTGTTGTTTTATCTCTACTGCCTTGACTCCCAAACACATAGGGATCTCTAAACCATATTCAGGAGTTTGGGGAGGTGGTCTTAAAGTTTTAAAGCTGGTGAACGGAGTGACATTTGCTCTTAGGCAGGAAAAAAATGGTTTTTCCACTTTTCAGATTCAGCAGAGCCACGCACTGTTCTGGTCCAGGCAACCATGCCAATCAGCTGCACACAGGCAGCCGCATCTGTCTGGTTTCTCTGTGTATCTCTCGCATAGCCCCGGGATGTAGGAGATGACAGTGTTTGCTAGTGCCATGAGTCAATGGAAATATCATGAACTTAGAGAGAGTCTGTCACAGGACATAAGTGTTTCCTGTCCAGCCACACCACGGGACACGTTCAGGCAAGCAAACATCCTTCCTCTCCTGGGACCCCTTAGCTTTGCACACACTTAAGGAATCTCCTCCTTAACTTCCCAGTCCTTTGAGACAAAGGGAAGCCTGGGGGACAGAGTTGCCTAAGATGTTGTGAAGACAGAGGAACTGAGGGGACACCAGGAAAGATGGAGAGATCTGTGGTAGAAGGCAAACTGCTATGCAAAAATCACCCTACCTCATGTCTCCATGCCTTGGCCCAGCCTGTGGCTTCTGCCTAGAATATTCTTGTCTATCTAGGGAATTCCTACTCTTTTTCATTAAATATTCTGCCCCAATGTTACCTTCTCTTTGAAGTTTTCTGGTCCTTCTTGGCAACGTTGCATTGTTGCCAACATTGCAATGTTACAATGCAACGTAGTTCTGCCTACATAGTATTTTATGTATAATTTTATTGGGACTAGATGTTTACCTGCAGGTGTTTGTCTCCTCCACTAGACTGTGTGTTCTGGAGGGTGTATTTTATTTATCTTGATTTGTCCTGTGTATGCCTAGCACACTGCCTGAAACATAGCAGGCATTTAGAAAGAGTTTGCTGAATGAGAATGACGGCACAGAGCATTGAGAGAGCACAATGCAAAGGGTGATGACAGGGCTGCCCCGCACAATTGTGTAGGTTGTGCACTGCACGTCTGTATGCAGTGATCCTTATCTCTGGATCCCTAATATCTGAGTGGAGAGATGGGGAGCTTAGGGCTCATAAAAGGGGTCAGCTTAGGGCCCTTTTGCCACTTTTCATCTAGTCCCCAGGACTCTAGAATGATCTAACTTCTTGAGTATAACATGCTTTCCAAGATCAGATGAAGTCCCTGTTTTCCCTCAAATCTCCCCATCTGTGACTAGTGTCTCAGTTTCTTTCAATGGACACCTTGACCTTTCATTTCTTCAGTGTACCTTGGAGCATTTTGGTGTGTTTCAGTTGAAGAATAATATTGAGACCAGATCTTTTCCTGTTGGGATCATTTTAAGAGACTAGAGAGAAAGAAATGTGTCCAGTGGGGTGGGAGGTCGGAGTGGGGTGGAGGGGGAACAGGTTGCAGAGAGAATAGGTTAAAGACCAAGAAGATCTTTTTCCGTTCCAGGGGCCTGCCCTGTTAGCTCTGTCGGAGTAGATAATAAGCAAATATGCACAGATGAATGTGAGGAACAGCCAGGTTTTAACCACAAAGGAAGGGAGGCTGGGGTTGGGGCAGGTGGGCTTAGAGAGCAAGGCCGGGCTGTGGGCTGGTGATGGAGCCAGCTCTTGCAGTTATGGACTGAACGTTTGTGTCTCCCATTCCCAATTCATTTGCTCAAGCCCAACTGCCCAATGTGAGGGTATCAGGAGGTGGGGCCTTTGAGAGGTGATTAGAATTAGATGAAGTCTTAAGGGTGGAGCCTTCATGAACGGGATTAGTACCCTTTTAAGAGTCACCGAGAGAGTCTGCTTCCTCTCTCCACCATGTGAGGATACAACCAGAAGCTGGCAGTCACTAGTACTCAACCATGCTGGCACCCTGATCTCAGACTTCCAGCCTCCAGAACTGCGAGAAATAAAGTGTCTGTTGTTTATAAGCCATCCAGTCTACGGCAATTTGTTATAGCAGCCAGAACTAAGACACCTGCTTTGTCTGTCTGGCCTCAGCACCGACTGTCAGTCTCCGCTCAGTGTGGCTCTGCGGCTGGGGTGGGCACGGGGGTGGGGACTGCTTTGGACCCCGAGGGAAGAGGAAGGGAGGGAAAATAGGCCCTCTGTGTGGTCTGGACCCGCAATCAGCCCCTTTCCTCCGTGAATCTTAATCTCCTGTGAATATATTACATACTAGGCTACGGGAATGTTTGTCCTACTGCCAGACTTGAATGACATTATACAAGGTCTGGCTTTGGGCCCTCGGAAATTGGAATTATAGCAGGAGGGAAGGATCTCGTCTACCACATTTGAAACCTGCATTTTAAATTAATTACACATAATTAGCATAAGTTAATTGCACTTGGACAGAGGTCTTAAAAGTGTAGTCTGAGGAACCTAAGATTCCTTTGGGTATTTTTAGGGTATTTTGGGTATTGTGCAAATGTTTGATTTAAAATTTTAAAATACCATATATTTTTAAATAGAAACAAATAATATATTATATACCAACTTGTAACAATTGGCATATCAGCTTGTCCCTGCCAGTCTAACTTTGCATGAGCCCAGATACTGGAATAAAGCTTTGCCTGTTCTTACTATTAAGTGAAGAGTGTCTTGAGTTTGCAAAGCAACTATATTTAAGAAAACTGTTACTATTTGCAGCTACTCATCTGTGGGAATGAGACTTTCCACACTATTTATACAATCAAAACAAAATACTAAAATAAATTGGATGCTTAGACTGATATGACTTCAATTTATAGCCCTTACTCCCCATTTTGAATTGTGTATCTCAGCAATTCTTCATTATCTTCTTATAATAAAAGTTACACATTAAAGCCCATAAAATAAATGTTTAATAATAATTTTCCAATTTTAATCTGTTTTATGCATTAGTATATAAGAATGATTGCTGGTGCAAAGTACAGAAAGCCCAACTAAAAGTGGCTTAATCAAAAAAAATGATTTATTATCTCACATAAAAAGAAATTCCAGGATTGGAATTTCAGTAGCATCCTCCAGGACCTGGGTTCCTCTCACTTTTTGTTTGGCTTTCCTCAGGGTGTTATCTCTGGGCTGATTCTTCTCAAGATGGCAAAATGGTCACCATAGTTCCAAGCATCCTGTGAAGGCAGGAAATATCCAGTGGGAAAAAAGAGCAAAGTGTCTCTTCTTAGGAGCAAAGTAATTTTTCCAGCAAGCTCTGAGCAGGCCTCCTCTGCCATTTCACTGTCAAGAACCATGTTCCATGCCTGCCTAAACCAGGCATGGCAAGAAAGCCCACCATACTTGGCCCTTCCTGGATCATGGAGGGGAGACGTAGGACCCCGAGCAGAATCTCAGCTCGGCCAACAGGAGCAGAGGGGAGAAAGGCTGTTGGTACTCTGTTAACAGTGTCTGCTAGAATTTGGGTTCCTTATATGAATTATTTGATTGAGTGATTTTGATACTTAAGAAAACAATTGGAAAAACTTCTGGGAGTATCATGAACTTTTCCTGGGCTGGGCCTTGGGGCTGTTTTTGCTGCTAGGAAGTTTTTCTGGGAAAGAAGGGAGAATTCCTACTTGTGTTAACCACAGCACTGTCCACCTGCTCTGCAGTATGTCTCCTCTCCTGGTTGCACGGGCTGATGTGGGCATGGAGGTGCTTGCATGGGCATTAGCCTATTTAAACCTCAAGCTACTAATATGAGGCAATCTCTGGCTGGTTGACTATCAGATTACCTGGTGAAAATCTTAAAAAAAGAGATTTATGGCTCTCGCTTTGGACCCACTGAAGCAGAATCGCCTGAGGTAGGACCTGGGAATTAATTTTTTCAAAAAGTACTCCGGGTGTTTCTGCTGTTACCGGGAACTGATAGTGATTTGGCATGGCTGGACAATTGATCTAGCTGGAGATGAGGCTGCAGATGTGGGCAGCAGTCAGGTGATGCAGGGACACCGAGTTTATGACTTGGACTTTGTCCTGTGAGGCAGGATCTGAGGAGCACGTTTGAGACCACCCTCTGGTGGAACACGGTTGATTGACAGGTGATGGGAAGAAGAGAGGAAAGGGCAGGAGAGACTAAGGAAATGCAATCAACAGGACTAGGCTTCTAATTAAAATCGAGAGAAAGAAAGGCCCAAAGTGGCTTCCAAGTGCTTAGCATGGGTGATTCTCTCTCATCAGGCTGCTTTCTCTGGTTTTCTGGCTGAGGAAAGCAGCTCTGTAGACAGAAAGATCCTCAACTCTTCACCCGTCTTTTTTTTTTAGCTTCCTTATTCTTCCACTTCCTGCTCACTCCTCCTAATGCTGAATTTCCTACATTGGTGGCTCTTATGTTTCCTAATTCTCCCTTCCTCTCATACAACTCAACCTGACCATTCACCTTTCATCACAAAAGAACAGTCATAAATAACCAGGCTTCCCATTGATCTTACCCGTGACAGTTTTTGTCTGCAGGAAAAAAGAAATAAAGCAAGCCCATGTTAGCTGGAGAGAAAACATTCGTATATGACCTAAGCTAGGAGGGGGACAGTGTGGGGCTAATTTTGATTTAAATAAAATGTTAATGGTTAAATGAAGAGAAGAATGGAAAGCGTATGCTAAGAAGCCTGGACTAAAGCAGATGATATCTGAATTCTCCAACTGTATTCTTGCCTCCTTGTATTCACTCTATTGTATTGCCTGCTAAGCAAAACGAATTTTAATGTTTTGCTGAAACACTAATGGGAGCTGTAGGGGTAGAAAGGTGATACCTTTCCACACCCATCATTAGGGTCACTCCTATAACAAAAGACAGGTTAACAAGAGAAAAGTGTAACAAATTTATTTCATCAAAGACATGGGAGCCTTCGGAAATGAAGATCCAAAGACCCAGGAAAAACTGTCCATTTTATGCATTTTATGAAAAATGGACATCCATGGAGAATCCTTTTTGTGATTGGACAAAAGGGTGTGATCTAATGGTAATAGACTAAGGGAGGGTGAAAACCTAGCAAGGCCTGTATGTTTGGATTCTCCTTGGCCTCTCAGTGTAGCATTTTTTCCTCTCGGGCATTGGGCAGGATCCCTTAGAAATGAGGGTCTTATGACCTACTATCAGACAAAGTAGGTGAGAGGATTTCTTTGTGGCTAACTCCTGCACAGAAGGCCTGGAGAAGGTTCCAGTGACTTTGCTTCTGGGGCTGTTTTGGAGCCTTCCAATCTCATTCAATTCAAAGTACTCAGTGATGCCAATGCACCGCACTTCGGGCTATCATTTTCTGAGCCTCAACAAAACTATGACTGAACAGTGGGAAGATAAAACAAAAATCACTGAATTTTGTGAATCCTAGATGCTTAATAAAAATTTTTTGAAAACCACCTGTGAAAAGCTCTGACAGACTTATCAGTTTTTCAGGAAATATTTGATTATCATGATCTCCATCTCAACAGTTTTGCTCTTTCTCAGATCTCTGGGCCAGCACATGCCCTGTTCCTCTTCCCTACGTATGAAAGTCCCTGCATGTCCCCACTCCCTGCTCCATGCCTGGGAATCTGATTTGTGCTTCAGTTGCTGACAAATTCTGGATGAACACAGAAGCCCACTAAAATAGAACACATTAAAGGGAATCATTTCATCTGTAAATGAGTGAAGAACTCTTGATGACTGAAAGTCCACCATCTCGTTCACCAAAAAGTAGGTGGGAACAATATTTAAAAAGGAATAGACATTTAGAATAGTTTTTTTTAAAATGTGGTATATTTGTCCAATGGATTTTTACTCAATAACAATGACAAAAATCAACTATTGTATTGACGCATGAAAATACACAGGTGAATTTCAAAATAATTTGGTTAAGTGAAAGAAGCCAGACCCCCAAAATAAAGGTATGTAACATATAATTCCATTTTTATAAAACACAAACTATAATTATGAAAAACAAAACAAAACATCGGTGGCTGATGGGTAGGAAGAATATATTACAAGGAGTACAAGGAAACTTTTAGCAGGGAGGGATACATTCATAATTTTCATTGTGATGAAAGTTTCGCAAGTGTATACAGATGTCACATCTCATCAAATTTACACTTTAAATGTGTGCAATTTATTGTGCCTCAATTCTGTGCAAATAAAGCTATAAAAAAAGAAACAGAGGAAGAACAGAGATTGATTGCTTCTCAAAGGAAATTTTCAATGCAGGCATACTAATCATCTTTCTTTAGGGTAATTTTTCTTTATAATTTACAGATATTTTTGCAGATTTCTGTTTCCTCACTAACCCTGCAAGTCGTGCCAATAAGTCCTTCCTATTTAGCAGACACGTGGGCATAAGGAGGCTTCTAGAGGCACAAGCCTGGCAAAGATGCAACATTTGTCTTTTCTGTTTTGCTGGGTCCCTCTTGAGCTTGTGGTTATTTCCAGTCCAGCCCGTGAGGCAGCATGGGAGGCAGACCCTTCTCCCTGTGCCTGTGCTGAGCAATCTCTAGCTGTCCTTTCTCCTCCTCTGTGTGCTGGAAGCTCCACCAAAGAGAAGCAGCTGGCATGTGGCATAGAGGAGCAAGAGTTCAAGGGGCGGGAGGAGAACTGGCTCCTTTGGGGAGAGAGCTGCACACAGAGACCAAATCCCCTGAGAAGAGAAGCACAAAAGAGAAATCTGAGCAGGGAGGGGCCGTTCCCATGGGCGGCCTGCAGACAGCAAGGGTGGTGGCTGCCTGTGTCACCCCCTGCGATGAAGGGCTGGTGGAGGTGAGGTCCCAAAAGCCCTCTTTCCCCTTTTGCGTCTCCATTGGTCTGCATTTTCCAGTAACAGACATCACTATGGCGTTTGTGGTCAGGATGCGACACATCTCCAGAAACCATCCTTCTCAAGGCTGGCCCAGGATCCATCTACTTACGGACTAGGGCTAGGGCTCAGCAGCTGATACAGAGTGCAGGTGCATTTCCTTGCCCTCCCCTGGATCCCCTTCCTACCCTGGTAGATGTCGCTGACCTCCGAGCTCTTACAGCTACGTTCACTCAATTTTACATAAACAGAGCTGTTAAAAAAGAAGTAGAAATAAAAGTAGAACCTTCTCAACTGAAATTTGACTATTTGGCTATGATTCCAATGGTATTATTTGCATTGAAAGTATTTGTTGGAGTTCATTGTGAGGTTATTAATAGTCAGGCACTTCACTAGGTACTTTATACACATTATCTATTTGAATCCTCACACTACCCCTGCAAGGAATTTGGGATCCACACTCTGAAGATGAGAGCACTGAAGCTCTAAGAAACAGAGTGACTTTCCCAAGATCACATAATCATCAGGCAGAGCTGCTGGGATTTGAACCCAGGCATATCTACCTCTAAACCAGTTCTCTTTGTCCCACAGCAGCAGGCCACCTACCCACTCCCAGGGCAACGCTGTGCTGGACACAGTCTGCCTGCCTCACATCTCTTTGGTCAGTGTCCTCCTCTGGGTTTTGCAGGCTCTGGGCCAAGCCTCTACATGCCCAGCCTTCTAACAGGTCAAAAACTATACTAGCTGATAAAGAATTTAGGTGCAGCACTTCCGTTTTCAGAATAGAAACTAGAAGACCAAAAAGCAGCCTGCACATCAACGAACGCATCTGGAAGACTCCAGTGGGATCCCCAACACAGAGCGCAGTTGAATTTCCTTGCCCTTCCCAAATCTCTCTTTCCTATCCTGGTGGAAGTCACTAACCTCCAAGCTCTTTCTCAAGTCCATCCAAAGCAATCTCACGGTCAAGGAGACAAATCTCAGGTCGGGAGTCATGGGTGAGCCCCAGAGCAGGGCACTTCAAGGGTTACTAGGTGGATGCCCAGGCCAGGTCTCCCCTCTGTCATGGAGCCAGATGTGTCCATCCCCGAGGGGCCTGTGGCATTAATTTGTTTCCCTTCCTGGGTCTGCCAGGGTCTCAGTGTCCTCTCATGAAAAGCGAGATGGAGGGAGCACAGAGCAGAGAAACGAGAGGAGACGAAAGCTCTTTTGGGAAAGGCAACTGTGACAAATCGAAAGGGTGGAGAAAATACTAGCACAAACGAGAGGGGAGAACAGGCTGGGAGAGAGTCGGCAAAAGAGGTCTGTGTCTGTGGCCTCTGGACCACAGAGTGCTGATTTGTTTTCTATAAAAAGAGATGTGTTATTTTTCCCCTTCTCTTGGCGAATAATGACAAAGAAGAACGGCTGCGGAGTCTGCTGGAATGGAATAGTCTGCGGGGGTGTTCTGAGTGAATGAATGTGCTCCCCGATACCTTCCCATGTTCCCCACCAACTTGTTTTTATTTCAAATTGCCTACAACAGGTGCCGGAGTCTGGGCAAAGGATAATATCGTACCTTGCAACAGCTGTGCGTAGAACACACATAGAAATAGTAAAGAAAGGTTACCCAACGTCACTGGTCTCACATGGCTCAGAGCAGCTCTAGAATTTAAAACATTTCCTTGTCCTCGAGTTAAATCGGGCCCCTGTGATATGTGTTCTGTAACTTGATATGAAAGGCTGCTGATGGATGGGTGGATACCATGGCCACCAAAGTCGGCGGTGGGCACCTGCAAGGAACACGTGTGCCCTGAGTAGTCAGATTTCCGCAAATGCAGCCCTCCCCAAAATGCTATCTTCTCACAGTGCAGTGTTTGCTCAGTGTGTGCAGGCAGGGCCCTCCTGCACACACCAGAAAGTAGTTTAATGCAGATTAAACTAGTTTAATGCAGATGGCAGCCACACCTAAGACACTTTGCAAGCTGCATCCCCAGTAGAATAAGCTGTAGCCTATGCAAAAATTTTCAGCGTCCTTGTTCCACTCTTTGTCTCCTGCTCAAGAAAGCATGTATTTAATATGAATGCACGTGAATGATACTGGTGCCACTGAATCAGTTCTAATTTGATAGAAAAATACAATCCCTAAATTTCAGTCTTTTATTTGCAACAGACTATAGAGGCATCACCTACAGTTGCTGATGATACGTTCCTGTGAACCAGTGTGGCACCTGAGAACCACTGGTTGAAAGGACTTTCTTCATTTGATAAGATATGTCAGAGCAGTATAGAACATCATCTATATTTTCTCCAGGTATTTTTCTGCATGTGATTTGAAATGGAACTGAAATGCTCTCAGCAGGCAGAAGGCTAGCCATGTGTATCAGTCAAGATTCTGAGTTGCAAGCAACAGAAACAGACTCTAGCTGATTTAAGCAGAAAAAGAACACCTTAAAGGGCTAACATTTAGCTCACAGAGTTGCTGAGGCTTGGCAAGGCCTGCACATTTGGAACGATGTTCAAAACCAGCTGCAGAGCTTGCTTGTGAGGTCATGATGGTGCTGTGCTGTCTCTGAGCCTTAGATGCTGTAGCCGCCCTACCTGTGCCACCAGCATGGCCTCTGCTGGCCCAGCAGCTCCGTCTTTCTGCAGACCTTGCCACTACCAGAGCGCACGTAGTGTGGACGCCTGGGCAGTCCGAGATGACCGGCCAAGTTGGGGGCAGGAGCCAGAATCCTAGGAAGTGTTTTGGAGTAGACATATTATGAGGGAAATCGGTGGATAACCTTAATTCTGACATTTTTCTAGACTGTGGGTCAGGCCACTATGTTTCTTGTCCTCATCTCTATCCCCAGGCCCTGGCATGCTACCTGGCACTTAGAAAGGGCTCAATAAGCATTTGTTGAAATGAATTAAAATTGAATTTTAAATTTAGAAACACTCTTTCCAAGGGCTGACTGCCAGTCACTATTGCAAATTAGTTCTAGTAAATCAAAGTAAATTAGAAATGCAATCAAAAATAGACTCCTTAAGTCTAGTGGTTATAGGCACTTACCTACCACAGCATTTGCCCTTAGAGCTACGGGTTAGTGGTTTGTTTGCTTTGAAACTCAATGACAGTTTTACCTTCTCTAGTAATAACTGTGTGTGTTTGTATATCTGCATGTATGTGTGTGTGTGTACACGTGCATGTGTGCATGCAGTTCCATCCATGTAATCATGTTGACTGAAGGTTGTTTTTTAATCAAGAAATGAAATTAACATTAGCCTTCATCTAGGGGCCAGAAAATTTCCAGAGTACATGCTTCTGTTTTGTGAATGTTCCCTCTCTTTGATGGGGGAGAGAGGAGGGAAGGAGGATCTTTTCTTCTGGGCAAAAATAAATAAAATAAAATAAAATAAATTTCAAAGGCCTATAGACCATTATGTCAATGAAATACACAAATCATCTTCCTACTGAATTACTCCAGATGTTTTGCTGTGTTCATTTCTTCCTGGTCCTTTGCAGAATTCCCAAGTTCAAGACTGAGAGTAGACAGCATTGTAGAAGATTGTTCCTCTAGCACATTCAGCAAGATGATGACTCTTAACACACAATCATACAATTAGTGTTGGAGTTTCACTTAAGACTACAGTATGGATTACTTTCCATAGTATATGTGCCAAAAAAAGTTTTAATTGATTCTATATGAGTCATGCATTTTTATGCCTTTGATTCAGAAAAATGTCTTTCAGAATCTAAAACGTCAAGGTCATCAGGTTTGGAGAGCTCTCTTCTTGAGCTGGGATGCCTACCTCCTCCTGCCCCCAGCATCAGAGCTCCTTGTTCTTGGGCCTCTGAACTCGAAGACTTGCACCAGCAGCCTCTCACCCTCCACCCCTAGCCTGCTTCTCAGGTCTTTAGACTCAGTCTGGTTTATACCACTGGCTTCCCTGTTCTCCAGCTTGCAGATGGCATATCGTGGGACTTCTCGGCCTTCATAATTGCATGAGCCAATTCCCACGACAAATCCTTTTATATATCTGTAGATATCCTATTGGTTCTGTTTCTCTAGAGACCCTGACTAATATAGATTTTGGTGCTTAAAAATCATCATCATGAACTAGGTTCCATCTGTTTTAACTTCAATTGGATTAAAGTCTGAATGTGCCCATTTTCTGCTATAAAGAGTTATTTTCTCAGGGAAGGAGGGCTGTTTTATGGTGTGTGTGTGTGTGTGTGTGTGTGTGTGAAGTTTACCTAAGTTTTTGCTCCCTTATTGCTGCAGAAATTATTTTTTTAAATCCTTTGCATTCTTTAGTTTAGAAAAATGTGGCTTCTTGATTCCCATGATGTTTAAAATAAGTATTTGTGAACTAGGAAAAAAAAAAACTAGCAAGACGTTAAAAAATTATCTCTGAGTTGAATAATTACTAATTATTGAATTTTTTCCTTTTACTTTTCTCTAGTTTTAAAATTTTCAATAATGAGCATGGATTGCTTTTAGGATCAGAAAAAAATTACATATTAAAGGCATTTTTTTGCTATATTACTATTCTTGCATTCTTAAAAACTCCCATTCTGAATAATTATGCATCAAAAATAACAGAGCTTATGGGGGAAATAGTATTGGGACAAATCACTCAAACCTATGGAAGTTTGAAAACAAAATATTAATAAAAATCACTGGCAATCCTAATACAAATACTGGCATAGGTAAATACCTAGGCATATGAAACCTAGGGCTTGTACTTCCTCTTTTGAAATTTGTCTTGGAGGCCGTTCACTTCTGATAGAGAACATTTTCATCAATATTAAAATTTGGATCCAGGGCATAGCCTTCTTCATTAATTCATTGTTTTAACACAGGGCATATTACCTTTGCGGCTTCTTTATCTGAACTCTCAGTCTGCCCAGATAGCTTAAGATTGTGAAATCACAGGGTCCTGGAAGCCACTAAATCAGACGATACTTGGACCAAAGAAAGGCAAGACTATAGATTTCTGAGACTTTTTTTTCCTGAGATTTGGCATACTTTTTAAAGACTGTCATTTTAATTTTAAGAAAGCTTGCTTCAAAGTATTAACATGCTGGGGGAAGTGTCACAAGAACCAACACAACTTCTGCATGATACTGACTCATCCCCAGCTTGGTGAGCACCGGTGAGCTAATTCGTATTAAATAACCATGCATGGCCACATAACAGACTGTCTGAAAAATTCTATGCCTAGTAAAGGTGGTGCCTAGAACATAGATAGCTGGAAAAAGTAACAAGAAGAAAAATCTGAGCAGAGCAGCCAAGTAGTGTGAAATCGAAGGGAAGACAGGCTCTTCCTGGGTGTGAACATTGGCTCATCTAAGGCAGAGCACAGCGGGGAAGAGACTTCATGTGTTGTACTCATGGGCATGAAGAGTTTAGTTAAAATTTTAGTGAATTGCAAAAAATGAGTTGGGCTACTGTGATGGTATAGAACCCGCACACATAGGGGATGTCATATCTACTCCCAGACTCTTCTCCAGGGTCCTTCTCTAGGTGCTCACAGGTAACACTAGGGCAAGCCCAAGGGAAATTAGTAAAAATTTTGAATGGAATGAAAACACAGTATATCAAAATTTATAAAGTGTAACCAAAATAGTGCTTAGAAGGAAATGTATCGCTCTAAATACCGAATTAGAAATAAGAAATATCTCAAATCAATAATCTAAGTTTTCATCTTGAGAAACTATAAAAATAAAGAATAAACTAAACCTGAAATAAGCAGAAAATAATAAAAAATAGGAGCAGAAATCAATAACATTGAAAACAGAAAAACAATGCAGATAAGCAATGAAACAAAAAGCTGGCTCCTTATAACCAGTAAAGCTGATGTGCCTCTATTCAGATTGATCAAGGAAAAAAAAGAGAGAAAGAAGACTCACATACTAATGTAAGGTAAGAAGGAGGGAACAACGCTATAAATCATACAGACAATAAAATATTAATAAGGAATATTGTGAACAACTTTATGTCCATAAATTCAGTAACTTTGATGAAAGAACTAATTTCTTGAAAGGTATATTTAAGAAGCCATAGATAACCTGAATAATCCTATATCTTATTTAAGAAATTAAATTTGTAGTTAAAAACCTTTCTTTAAAGAAAACTCAAAGCCAAGATGGCTTCACTGAGAAATTCTATCAGAAAATGTAGGAAAAAAGAATAGCAATTCTAAACAACATTTTTCAGAAAATAGAAAAGGAGCAACCATTTCCCAACTCATTTTATGATGCCAGCATTACTCTGATAACAAAACCAAAGATACTGCATGACAAGAAAATTACAAACCAATATCCCTCAATTTTGCATTTATTAATAACATAAATGCAAAATTCATAAACTGAATGTTAGAAAACTAAACCCAGCAATATATAGAAAAGACAACACATCATGATTAAGTGGAGCTTACTCTGGTAAAGCAAGACTGGCTTAACATTTTAAAAATAGGTCAGTGCAGTTCACCATATCAATAGACTAAAGAAGAAAAACCATGTGATCATCTCAATAGCTGCAGAAAAAGCATTTGATAAAATTTGAAGTCTGTTTATAATAAAACAAACAAAACTCTCAGCAAACTAGTAACAGAAGGGAACATTCTCAATATGATAAAGAGAATCTGTAAAAACCTTACAGCTAACATCATACTTAATGGTGAGTGACTGAATAATTTATCCTAAAATTGGAAGCAAGGTAAGGATGTCCACTCTCACTACTTGTATTCAAAATTATTGTGGAAGTTTGAAACAGTGCAATAAGGCAAGAAAAAAAAATAAAAACACACAAGTTAGGAAGGAGAAAACAAAACTGTCTTTATTTGCAGACATCATAATAATCTATATAGAAAATCCCAAAGAATCTATTTCTAGAAGCTACTAGAATTAGTAAGTGAGGTTAGCAAGGATACAGAATATAACATCAGTATAACAAAGCAACTGTATGTCTATATACTAGCAAAGAACCTTAGTAAATTGAAATTAAATAAATATAATTTCCAATAAAGTGCCATTTATTATAAACATTAAATATTTAGATTGAAATATCTTAAAAAATGTGTAAGATCTATGTTTTGAAAGCAACCTAACTTTGATGAAAGAAATCAAAGTTCTAAATAAATGGGGAAATACACTATGTTTATGGATTAGAAGTTTCAATATTATTAAGATGCCAGCCCTCCCCAAATGAATCTATAGGTTCAATGTACCCCCAAATTTTCCATCAAGAATTTTTGTGGAAATCCACAAGGTGATTCTAAAATGTATATCGAAACTAGCAGAGCCAAACAAGTTAAAAACAAACAAAAAATTTTGAGGATCCATGCTACCTTATTTCAAGGTTCATTGCAAAGCTACAATTATCAAGACAGTCTTGTATTGGTCACAGGGTAGACATCTGAACTGAACAGAGTAGAGAGTCCAAAAATATAGGCACACATATGTCATCAGTTGATTTTGGACACAGGTGCAAAGGCAATTCAATGGAGAAAAAATAGACTTTTGATGAATGGTGCTGGAAGAAGTAGATAGTGACATATATACACACACATATAATATATATATACACATATTATATATATATAAGAACATTAACTCATACTTCCATAAAACTTACAAAGGAAAAATGAATTCTTAAGTATAAAACCAAAAACACAACATAATTGATAAATTGGACTTCATCAAAATGGAAAATTTTTGCTGTTTGGAAAACAGTGTTAAGAAAATTTTAGAAACCACAGACTGGGAGAAAACACTTGCAAAGCACATATCTGATAAATGGCGTATATGCAGAATACAGCTGGCTCTTGAACAGCACACGTTTGAATCGTACGGGTCCACTTATACCCAACTTTTTTTTCAACCAAACATGCTGTTTGTAGGATGAAAAATCCGTGCATATGGAGGGCCAGCTTTTCCTACACACGGGTTCTGGAGGCCCTTGAGTATGTGTGGATTTGGTTACACCTGGGTGTCCTGGAACCAGTCCCCTGAGGATACCGAGGAACCACTGTATATAGAACACTCACAACTCAATAATAAGAAAACACACAATTCCATAAAAATGGCCAAAAAATTTTAACATATATGTCATCAAAGAAGCTCTACAAATGGTAAATAAGTATGTGAAAAGATGTTCAATATCATTAGTCATTATGGAAATACAAATATTGAAACCACATTGAAGTACAACTATACACCTATCAGAATGGCTGAAAGAAAAGAAACGGAAAGAAAACCTGACAACAGCAAGTGGATGTGAAGCAACCAAAACTATAATACATGGCTGGTGGGAATAAAATGTACAGCTATTTTGGAAAACAGTTTGGCAGTTTCTTATAAAATTAAACGTACGCTTACTAGACAACCAAAGAATCTCACTCTTAGGTGTAAGATGAAAACTTACAGTCACACAAAAATCTGTGTCTTCATTTGTTTTCTGTTGCTATAACTGAATACCTGAGGCTGGGTAATTTATAAAAAGACAATATGTACTTCTTATGGTTCTGGAGGCTAAGAAGTTCAAGGTCGAGGGGCCACATCTGGTGAGGGCGCTCTCACTGGTGGAGGCTCTCTGCAGAGTCCTGAGGTGGCATAGGATGTCACGTGGTGAGGGGGCTGAGTGTGCTAGATCAGGTCTCTCTTCCTCTTCTTCTTCTTCTTTTTTTTTTTGTTTTGTTGAGACAGAGTCTCACTCTGTTGCCCGGGCTAGAGTGCCATAGCGTCAGCCTAGCTCACAGCAACCTCAGACTCCTGGGCTCAAGCGATCCTCCTGCCTCAGCCTCCTGAGTAGTAGCTGGGACTACAGGCATGCACCACCATGCCTTGCTAATTTTTTCTATATACTTTTGGTTGGCCAATTAATTTCTTTCTATTTTTAATAGAGACAGGGGTCTCGCTCTTGCTCAGGCTGGTCTTGAACTCCTGGCCTTGA
>CAUYRT010015578.1:0-47240 GCA_963574885.1 Lepilemur ruficaudatus | reverse complement strand
ATGCAGTGGTGTCAGCCTAGCTCACAGCAACCTCAAACTCCGGGGCTCAAGCGATCCTCCTGCCTCAGCCTCCCGAGTAGCTGGGACTACAGGCATGTGCCACCATGCCTGGCTAATTTTTTCTATATATTTTTAGTTGGCCAATTAATTTCTTTCTATTTTTAGTGGAGATGAAGTCTCGCTCTTGCTCAGACTGGTTTTGAACTCCTGACCTTGAGCGATCCGCCAGCCTCAGCCGCCAAGAGTGCTAGGATTATAGGTGTGAGCCACCACACCCGGCCAATCATAAGGTATTGTTATCATAGAGGATGTTAGAAAAGGCATGAAGGCCTGGAGATGGGGACTGTGAGAAAAGCAGGTATCTGCCAGTCCTGCCAACAGGACTAGGGATATGACTGCTGTCAGCCGGCTGCACACAGTGGGCTTTGGAACGTATGGGAGCGGGACTGATGTTGGGCCCCTGCCCTTTTCTTTATAGCCTTAAGGAACAACAAGGAAATAAAAGAATTATAAGTTTAGGCCGGGCGTGGTGGCTCACGCCTGTAATCCTAGCACTCTGAGAGGCCGAGGCGGGAGGATCGCTCAAGGTCAGGAGTCCAAGACCAGCCTGAGCAAGAGCGAGACCCCGTCTCTAATAAAAATAGAAAGAAATTAATTGGCCAACTGAAAATATATAGAAAAAATTAGCTGGGCATGGTGGCGCATGCCTGTAGACCCAGCTACTCAGGAGGCTGAGGCAGGAAGATCGCCTGAGCCCAGGAGTTTGAGGTTGCTGTGAGCTAGGCTGACGCCAGGGCACTCTAGCCTGGGCAACAGAGTAAGACCCTATCTAAAAAAAAAAGAATGATAAGTTTAGTGTATATCACTAAATAGACTTGTTTAGAACAATGTGCTTAATATATGACCCCAAAGATTGTATCTATATGCTCTCTACTGTAAACACATACCTTTCCCTACAATAAATACGGAGATTTGGAGAGGTTCAAGAGCTCTCTGAAAGGAAAAGGGCCTCTCCTCCTCCCTCAGCCTGAGATTGTGGTCTGGAGTGTTCTTCGCCGTGCCGTGACACTGGGAGAGACGTTGGACTTGTGTGTTTCCTTGTGTGATGTCTGCCTCCCTATTAGACAGGTCCATCGGGGCAGGGGCACTTACGTGTGTCTGTGCTGCCCGGGACAGGACTGGCTCATAGCAGGTGCTCTAGAAACCATTGCCGAATGCATGATACGATGCTCCGGCTGGCTCTCGAGCCCAGGTTTTTGACAATGTTGTGGGTGCTCAGCCGGGGAAACTCAGCTTCCCTGCATAGCCAAAGGGAGCCCCTGGCCATAGAGACAAAAGATAATAACAACCACTACGACATCTGCCTTTCACGGAGCACTAAATCTTCATACAACTTCCTGACACAGGAGTGGAGCATAAAACAGGCTTAGCCTTAGCAGAATTGATGTTTTGGGGCCAGACAGTTCTTTTATTGTGGGGGGCTTTCCTGTGCAATTTTTAGCAGCATCTCTGGTCTCTACCCACTAGATGCCTGTAGCACCCTTTAGTTGTGACAGCCAAGAATGTCTCCAGATGTTGCAAACTGTCCCCAGTGATGTGGGGATCACTCCACGTTGAGAATGTTGATGTGGAGGTTGAAGAACATACACTTTCGCTTACGGGCTGCTCAACCTCGGACAAATAACTAAACTCTGTGCTCTGTTCCTCGCCTTTAAAATGCTGATAATAATCTCTCTTATGTGGTAGGGCTATGAACATTTAGTGATTTTATAATGAAAAGGCAGACTCAGCACAGTGCCTGGCCCTTATGGACACTTGATTGGGGTGATACTCTGTTCTCAGAATAAACTCTGCAAAGAAGGTATTGCTGTCCCCATTTTGCAGACAAGGACATTGAGACTTGGAGATAAAGAAGTTGGACTCCAGCTGCTAACTGTGAAGTGACATCAAAAGCAGGCATTGGCTTCTCAGGATTAATTCCATTTGCTGGTCCTTTCTTTATAGGTACACAAGGGGCTATTTAACTGCAGACCTCATCTGACCAATTTGCAAACTCTGAGATGGTGGTACTGCAATTAATGGAGTAGATCTGTCAAGGCAGAACCAGGGGGAGGTGAATGAGATACTGGTCACAGGCACAGAATTTAAGGAGGTACAGAACAAGTCAATAATCAAGATAAATAATATTTAATGACTTTTTTTTCTTTTGAAACAGAGTCTCACTCTGTTGCCCGGGCTAGAGTGAGTGCCATGGCGTCAGCCTAGCTCACAGCAACCTCAAACTCCTGGGCTCAAGCAATCCTTTGCCTCAGCTTCCCAAGTAGCTGGGACCACAGGCATGCACCACCATGCCCGGCTAATTTTTTCTATATGTTTTTACTTGCCCAATTAAGTTCTTTCTATTTATAGTAGAGACGAGGTCTCGCTCTTGCTCAGGCTGGTCTTGAACTCCTGACCTTGAGCCATCTGCCCGCCTTGGCCTCCCAGAGTGCTAGGATTATAGGCATAAGCCACCGCGCCCGGCCACTTTTTTTTTTTTTTTGAGACAGAGTCTCACTCTGTTGCCCAGGCTAGAGTGCCGTGGCGTCAGCCTAGCTCACAACTACCTCAGACTCCTGGGCTCAAGCGATCCTCCTGCCTCAGCCTCCCGAGTAGCTGGGATTATAGGCATGTGCCACCATGCCTGGCTAAATTTTTTTCTATATATTTTTAATTGGCCAATTAATTTCTTTCTATTTTTAGTAGAGGCGGGGTCTCGCTCTTGCTCAGGCTGGTCTCGAACTCCTGTGCTCAAATGATCCACCCGCTTCTGCCTCCCAGAGTGCTAGGATTACAGGTGTGAGCCACCGCTCCTAATGACACATTTTGAAAAACCAAAATTAATGCAGAAAAATCCATGATGAACAAAGTATTAAAATCTAAAGACATGACCCAACCCTGCACTTGCACTTGACCCTGCCTCACTCATCTCACCCTGATTTCACCCCTGGGATTTGCAGATCTGTGAAACCACTGAGTGGGCTCATCTGGAGGTCAAAGTTTGCTGGGGCCGGTTCAAAGGAGGACACCAGAGAAAACAGTGCTCTTCTGGCCAAACAATGAGCACTGCTTCTCTTCTGGGGAGCCAAGTTCAAGTTCACCTTTGGCCCTGAAAGTGGCATCTAGATCAGTGCTAGATCAGTGTTTTCTGGGCCCACAGTGCTTCCCCCTTCCCACCCCTGACTCTTTCATGTGACAGGTAGGATAAAAGGTTGCCGGCAGGTCAAACAATGCCATTGGAGCCCCTGCCTTGTCCCTTGCCACTGGCTGTGGCACTGCACTGGATCCATTGCTTTTCTCTCACGACCACCTGTGCAAACCTGCACCAGGATGTATGGCCACTTCTGTGGCAGGTTCTAAAGCCGCGTTTCTGTCAAGTTGGCCTTTCCAGGCTGACCACAAGAGGGCGTGGCGAGTAAACAAGACCAAGAGGCAGAGGGCTTCTTAGGGCTGCTGACTGCCGGGCCCTGGGCCAGGAGCTGACTGCTTGCCTACCTGCAGAGTGTCTTCTTCTTCCTTTAAGGGTTTAGTCATTTCTTAGCTTCATCGTATTTATATTTTACTTTTTCTTTTGAAATAATTTCAAATGTGCATAAAAGATGAGCGACAGCCCAAAGAACTCTTATACACTCTCCACCCAGATTTACCAAGGAACATTTTGCCACATTTGCTTTTTCATTAGTTTCATATATATAAAACATGTATATATATATATATATTTAATATTATATATACACCCACACATTATTTTTTTCTGGACCGCTCAAGAGTAAGTTGGAGACACGGTGACCCTGGACTGTTCAGGCTGTATCTCTCAAGGACAAGCACATTTTCTTACATTACCAAAGGAGAGTTATCAAAACCAGGTTTAGCAATGATGCAGTATTATTAGCTAATCTACAGACCTTGTTCAACTTTTACCAACTGTTCCAACAGTGTCCTTTATAGCGTTTTTTTTTTCTAGTCCAGGATCCAACCCAACCAAGATTATACATTGACCTGACAGTCCTGTCCCCTTGCTTCCAGTTCATCTGAGCAGTTCCTCAGCCATCTCTTTGTCTTGCATGACTGACATTTTTGAAGTGTACAGGCAAATTATTTAGTTAAATCTCCCTCAATTTGGGTTTATCTGAGGTTTCGTTATGATTAGATTCAGGTAATGCATTTTGGGCAAGAATGCAAATTAATGAGATATGGCTCACAGAATTTCTTTAATGAGCTTCTCCTGACTTTCCCAGAGCGTCTGGGTGACTCTGGGGCACAGGAAACAGATTATGATTTAAAAGCTCTTAGTAACAGTAGCCAACATTTACTGAGCACTTGCTATTTGACACTACTCTTTGCAGTTGTTGATTTGGAGGCTATTTCCCCCTGGAACAATGTTGTGTGGGGTGCTTATGTTGGATCACAGCAATTGTAAAAAATACAGGAATACCTCGTTTTATTGCACGTCACTTTATTGCTCTTTACTGACAATACTGCTCTTTACTGCTCTTGCTAGGGGCTAATGCAGCTGGTGACCTTAAGTTGCATTTTTTACAAATTGAAGATCTGTGGCAACCCTGCATTGAGCAAGTCTGTTGGCGCCATTTTTCCAAGAGCGTGTGCTCACTTTGTGTCTGTGTCACATTTTGGTAATTCTTACAGTATTTCAAACTTTTTCATTATCATTGTATCTGTTATGGTGATCTGCAATCAGTGATCTTTGACATTACTATAGTAATTTTTTTGTGGTGCCATGAATCATGCCCATATAAGGCAGCAAACTTACTTGATAAATGTTGTGGTGTGTTCTGCTGGCTCCACCAACTGGCCATGCCCCTTCTCTCTCCCTCTCCTCCGCCTCCCTGTTCCCCGGGACACAACAATATTGAAGTCAGGCCAATTAATAACCCTGGAATGGCCTCCAAGTGTTCGAGTGAAAGGAAGAGTTGCACATCTCACTTTAAATCAAAAGCTAGAAATGATTAAGCTCAGTGAGGAAGGCATGTAGAAGGATGAGATAGGCTGAAAGCCAGGCTCCTTTTGTCAAACAGTTAGCCAAGTTGTGCACGCCAAGAAAAAGTTTTTGAAGGAAATCAAAAGTGATACTGCAGTGAACACATGCATAATAAGAAAGTGAAACAGGCTTATTGCTGATATGGAGAACAGAGTGGTCTGGGATAGCAGATTAAACCAGCCTCAACATTCCCTTAAGCCGAAACCTAATCCAGAGCAAGCCCTGACTCTCTTCAGTGCTGTGAAGGCTGAGAGAGGTGAGGAAGCTGCAGAAGAAAAGTTGGGAGCCAGCAGAGGTTGGTTGGGTCACGAGGTTTGAGGAAAGACGCTGTCTGCATAACATAAAAGTGCAAGGTGAAGCAGCGAGTGCTGACGTAGAAGCTGCAGCAAGTGATCCAGAAGGTCGAGCTAAGGCCATCGATGAAGGTGGCCACACTGAACAGATTTTTCAGTGTAGACGAAACAGCCTTCTAATAGAAGAAGCCTTCTATTGTAGGGCTTTGTTAGCTAGAGAGGAGGAGTCAATGCCTGGCTTCAAAGTTTCGGAGGACAGGTGCCTCTCTTGTTAGGGACTAATGCAACTGGTGACTTTAAGGTGAAGCCAATTGCTCATTGATCATTCTGAAAATCCTAGGGCCCTTAGGAATTATGCTAAAACTACTCTGCCATCCAGAACAACAAAGCCTGGGTGACAGCACATCTGTTTACAGCATACTTTACTGAATATTTTCAGCCCATTGTTGAAAGCTGCTCCAAAAAAAAAAAAAGATTCCTTTCAAAAGATTACTGCTCATCGACAATGCACCTGGTCACTCAAGAGCTCTGATGGATGTGAACAGAGAGATCAATGTTGTTTTCATGCTTGCTAACAGAACATCCATTCTACAGCCCAGGGATCAAGGAGTAATTTCTAATTTCAAGTCTTATTATTGAAAAATACATTTCATAAAGTTATAGTTGCCATAGGTAGTGATTCCTCTGATGAATCTGGGCAAAGCAAATTGAAAATCCTTCTGGAAAGGATTCACCATTCTAGATGTCATTAAGAACATTCGTGATTCATGGGAGGTCAAAATATCAACATTAACAGGAGTTTGGAAGAAGTTGGTTCCCAGCCTCATGGATGACTTTGAGGGGTTCAAGAATTCACTGGAGGAAGAACTGCAGGTGTGGTGGAAACGGCAAGGGACCTAGAATTAGAAGCTGAGCCTGAAGAGGCGACTGAATTGCTGCAATCTCATGATTAAACTTGAACAGATAGGAAGTTGTTCTTATGGATGAGCAAAGAAAGTGGCTTTCTGAGATGCAATCTACTCCCAGTGAGATGCTATGAACGTTGTTGAAAATGACAACAAAGGATTGAGAACATCACATGCACTCAGTTGATAAAGCGGCGGCAGGTTTGGAAAGAACTGACTTCAATTTTGAAAGAAGTTCTGCTGTGAACAAAATGTCATCAAACAGCATCACATGCTACAGAGAAGTCTTTCATGAAAGGAAGACTGTATTTATGTGGCAAACCTCACTGTTGTATTATTTTAAGAAATCGCCAGAGCCACCCCAACCTTCAGCAACCACCACCCCGACCAATCAGCAGCCAGCAACAAGGCAAGACCCTCCACCAGTAAGATTATGACTCATTGAAGGTTCAGATGAGCTACACCATTTTTTAGCAATAAAGTATTTTTAAATTAAGGGATGTACATTTTTAGATGTAATACTGTTATACACTTAATAAACTGTAGTATAGTGTAAACATAACTTTTATATGTACTGGGAAATCCAAAAATTCCTGTGACTAGATTTATTACAACATTAGCTTTATTGCGGTGGCCTGGAACCTAGCCTGCAGTTTCTCCAAGGTATGCCCGTAGCAGTGGCTATGGGTACTGAGCTGTATCAGGCCCCGCTTTGCACATCTTCTTACGTGGACTAGATCCTTTAAGCCTCACAACCCCTTGACTACTATTATTCTGTTCATTTTACAGTTGTGGAAACTGAACCTCAAAGAGGGTAAGTCACCTGCCTCAACTCTCACAGCTGGTAAGAGGCACGGCCTCTCTGACTATTTGATGCCAGAGTATGAGCATCCGGCCACTCTCCTACACCACTTCTTCTCTGGCACATAACAGTGACAAGGCCCTGCCATGATTCCAGCTTGGAACACTGAGAACAATCCATGTCCCCACCTGCCAGATTCCTAGCAAATGGAGATGCTTTCTCCCCATATTCTGAAAGCCCTTGCTTGCCCCATACATTAGGAACAAGAGAACTTGGGGGGCACTTGGCCGTGAGTAGGGGTCCCCAGTAGATCGTGTGGTGTTCCGTGGGAGCAGACGCCTCTCCTGGGTCATTACACATTTATCTATACATCCATCCAAAACCACACCAGTGCTAAAGACGCTGGAGAGCAGTATGAGCAGAAGGTGTCAATTCTTAACCTAACCTGACCCATGAATGGTTCTCCAGGCAGAAATCCCACTCCCAGGATGGGATTTTCCCTCCAGAGGCAAAGCCCACTCCAAAGTCACCCCAGAACTCGATTTAGATGCAGGCCAGTGTCATGCATAACATACAGCCTTAAGAAATCAGCCCTGGCCGGGCACGGTGGCTCACGCCTGTAATCCTAGCACTCTGGGAGGCCAAGGCGGGCGGATCATTTGAGCTCAGGAGTTCGAGACCAGCCTGAGCAAGAGCGAGACGCCGTCTCTACTAAAAAATAGAAATTATCTGGACAACTAAAAAATATATAGAAAAAAAATTAGCCGGGCATGGTGGCACGTTCCTGTAGTCCCAGCTACTCAGGAGGCTGAGGCAGGAGGATCGCCTGAACCCAGGAGTTCGAGGTTGCTGTGAGCTAGGCTGACGTCACGGCACTCTAGCCCTGGCAACAGAGTGAGACTCTGTCTCAAAAAAAAAAAAAAAGAAATCAGCCCTGGAAATTAGTTGAAACAAGCAGCTCCAGCTCCTAGCCTGGCACTTGGGATCACTGTGGACTTGTGGGTTTTTAGAGAATTGTTATTCCCTCATTTAACAATTCACCCTTTTAAGTGTGGAGAGGGATACAAAGATGAGATAGCTCCTGCTCTCAAGGACTCAAAACTAAATAACTAATTGGACTTACCTTTGGTTTCACTGGGTTGTCTGTGTGCCTGAACTACCATTCTCTATCCAGTGGCCACAAAACTGTCACATTTGAATTAACAACGTAAATCTTGGATTCAAACCATTGGCCCCATTGGCCACCATTTTCTCTGGACTATTACAACTTCTCTGACTGCAGTGTCGGGCAGGGTGACCAACCGTCCTGGTTTGCCAAAGCCAGAGCAGGTTCCCGGGATGCTGGGCTTTCTGTGCTACTTGGGAACAAGTGGGAGCAAACCGGGATGAATTGCTCATGGCAGTGTTGAAAACAGGGGCAGCGGGAGGGGGATGGGCAGGTGGGAGAGGAATAATAATAGCTAACATTTATTTTAAGTGTCTGATAATACCTAGAACAAATTTATGTGGTAAGTACTATAATAGGCCTATTTTACAGAAGTATAAACTGAGACCAGAGAGAGGGCACAACTTGTCACGAGTGTCCCTTCTGTAAATGGCAGAGTTAGGCCGGCCAGGGAGCAAATCCTGTGCTCCCACTAGTTACTCTGCACTGTCTTAGAGGGCTCATGTGCAAATATGGTGCAGAACAAGTCTTGAAACTGTGTTTGAAATTAATTCTCAGAGATTGGAAGCAGACTCCTCTGGAAGGAGAAGTCAGTGGAAGCTGTGTTTCCATGGAGACCCAATCATAGCCAACCAGGCCGTGTTCAAATGCAGCCACCACGGTGCGGAGCCACCATCACTAAAATGAGGTGTGTTTCTTAAGGAAGAGACCCTCAGTAGAAATTTCCTGAGCTTCCCCAACCTGCATTCTATCATTCGTGACTCCAGTGGTGTCTCCATGGCAGCCTGCAAAATGTAAGTCTTGCACAAAAGCCTGGGAGGAGTCCCATCGAGTCCCCTGGGATATTGTGGTTAAGTGCCCGGATTTAGGAGACAATTCCCTACTCTAGCAACTGCTGGCTCTGCGACTTTGGGCAAGTTACCTAACTTCTAAGCCCAGTTTCCTCATGGTTAAATGGTGGAAATAATGGCACTCACACTCCATGGCTGTTGTGAAGATGAAAACCATGGGATAATGCACACAAAGCACAATGCCAGGTCCAGAGTGGGCGATGAAGAAATGCACGCTAGAAGTTCATTGTCATGTGCCCACCCTGTGTCCTTAAATGAGAACAATGCACTTGACAACTAGCAGTAAGGAGCAGATGACAGCTGGTCTATTCTTCACAACTGCCTTTTCCTTCTAGCTTTGCCTGCCCCATCTCTCTCTGCCCTGTCCCAATGTCTATTCCACTTCTGATTTTTTGGCTTGTTCCAGCCACTTCTGTGCCACTGGGAAGAGATGACCAAACTTGGTTCCTCCTGTTCCTGGCCCCACTGGGTACCCTGTACTCCCAGTTCCCAGAACCCCAACCCAGGCACCAGGAAATTGCCTGATGGATAACCAGATCATGATCCATCCATATAGATGTGTAACCCAGCTCACACATGACCTCAGCAGCTCAGAGAAGGGACAAAATGGGAACAGATGAGGATGCACCATCCTTTTGATAAATTAGGTGCATGAGAAAGCATCATGATTTAAACGGCACAGTGTGGATGCATCTTTGAGACTTTCATCCAGATGTTCATGTTTAAGTGGCTGTATGGTGTGGTGCTTAAAGGCCCCAGGAGAGACATCAGGGACAGCTAGGAAGGAGAGGTCTTGGTACAGTGACATGGGTGATACAGACACTGAAATGAAGCCTGGGAGGCATCCAGCGTGAAGCCTCGGAGAGACGCGTTTCTTCGGTAAGAAGAACTCAGCACGTGTGTACACACCTGCCGGCCTCCTTCACCCACCGATGCCCCACCTACATTTAGGGTCTTCACAGTCTCCTTTCCACCTGACTTTCGGTTATTCAAAGGCAGGTTTCAGAACTGGAGGAGTCCGATAAATGCTGGACAGACGACGATGATGCTGAGAGCAAGCATCATGCACATTCACTCTGTGCCACGGGCCGTGCTCACCCGCGGCCCCCTGAGGTTGGGGTCGTCATTAACTCTTCGTCATCACCCTCGATTCATAGATGGAGAAACTGAGGGTTAGATCATCAGATATCTATTAGTAATAAGTGGCAGGGCCAGCTTTATAAATCTGGAGCCCTGTCCACCTGAGATGTGCTCAAGTGACTCGAACACGTGGAGTTTGTGTCTCCTGCTCTGTCCTGTCATCTGCTGTCTTTCTGCCAGCCTAGCAGCCAATTCGATACCCTAGTCACCTCTGTCTTTGGGGTGCTGTATCCCTGCTAATCTCAATCCATGGGGTTTGTGTGAAGTAGGAGAGGATTTCTTAAACAAAACTAAAGCACTGAAGATAAAGGATAATTTGACTACATTAAAATTAATGTCTGTTTATCCAAAATCACGAAAGAAATTGAGCAGATAAGCCACAAACTGGGAGAAGATATTTGCCACACATATAGCTACAGATTATCAAAACAAGGACCATTAGAAATATGGGGAATTGGCCCAGCACGGTGGCTCCTGCCTGTCATTCCCGCATTTTAGAAGCCTGAGGCAGGAGGATCACTGAGGCCAGGATTCAAATACAGCCTGGGCAACATAGTGAGACCCACCTCTACAAAAAAGTAAAAAGAAAAATTAGCCGAACATGGAGGCAGGAGCTGTAGTCCTAGCTACTCTGGAGGCTGAGGCAAAAGGATCACCTGAGCCGAGGAGTTGGAGACTACAATGAGCTTTGATCAGGCCACTGCACTCCAGCCTGGGCAATAGAATGAGACTGTGTCTTTAAAGAAAAAATAATAAGAAGAAGAAATACAGGGAATTGACATGACCGGTGTTTCACAGACCTAAAAACATAAATGGCAAATAAATACATGGAAAATTGCTTAACCCCATGAATAATCATGAACATAAAGATTGAGATCACAATGAGTTACCATTTCACACCCACTAGATTAGAAAAAGTCTAATTGTGCCAAGTGTTGGCAAGGATGACTCCAAGATCCTAAAGATATTCTCTGATATTGTCTTCTATAAGTTTAAAGTTTTGCCTTTTAGATTGAAGTCTTTAATCCATCTTGGATTGATTTGGGGGGTTGGTGAGAGAGTCATTAAATTCCATGTCTTTTTATATGAATAATCAATTGTCCTAGCACTTTTTACCAAATCGTCCTTCCTTTCCCCAGCGATCAGAATTGTTCCCTCTGTCATAAATCAAGTTTCTCTGTGTGCATGAGTCTGTTTCTATGCTTTCTATTCTGTTCCATTGTATTTTTAGAAGCCTTGATATCCTCTTTTCATTCTTCATTGGGAATGTTTTGGCTCTTCTTGGCCCTTTGCTCTTTCATATGAATATTAGGATCATCTCCTCATCTTCCTTGAAAAGTCCTGTTGAAATTTTGATTGCAAGGGTCCTGTTTCTGATTTCAAAAGAAACATTTCTAACTTTTCATTATTGAGAATGATATTTGCTATAGGTTTTTGGTAGATGCCTTTTAAGGAAGTTCTCTTCTGTTCTTATTATAGTTTGCCATGAGTTATTACTATGAGGAAGTGTTGAATTTTATAAAAACATGTTTTTGCAACTATTGAGATGATCTTATAGTTCTCCTTTAATATGTTACTTCAAGAATGTATTTTCTAATCTTAAACTATCCTGGCATTCTTGGGATAAATCCAACTTGGTTATGACATATATTTATATTTATATATATATTGCTGGATTTGATTTACTAATATTTTATTTAGGATTTTTACTTCTATGTTTTTGAGTGATTTGTGAGTGATGTTGGTCTGGTCTTCCTTTGGTATCTAGTTTGTACCAACATCATAGAGTGAGTTGGGATGTGTTTTCTCTTTTTCCATTTTCCAGAAGAGCTATGAGTGGGATGCTATATTCCTGGAAAGTTTAGAGAGCTTGCTTCTAGGACCATCTGGCTTGATGTTTTCTTTGGTTAAAAATTTCATCGATTCCATTAATAATTCTAGGACTTATGTTTTCTGTAGTTTAAAACTGACATATTTTGCTGAGGAATTGAACTTTTTATTATTATGCAGTGATCCTCTCCATCCTTAATAACGTTTTATGTTAGTCTATGTTATCTGATATTAATATAGCTATACTAGCTTTTTTGGATAGCATTTGTTAGGTATATCATTTTCCACACTTTTACTTCCAAACTTTCCAAATTCCTATGTTTTTAGGAGTGCATCTTGAATCATTGTCTCTTGGGTCTTTTGAAATCCAATTCGTCAATTACTAACTTTAAACTGATAGGTTTAGTTCATTTACATTTACTTTGATTATTGCTATATCTGGATTTATTTTTACTATCCTTTTTTGGTTTCACTTTTCTATATGCTTCTTCTTTTTTTACCCTAAACTGAGTGCATGAAAGCTATATGCTTCTTTTGGGTTCATTGGTGTTTTATGTTTGTTTTCTTATTGGCTTATGCCATTCCCCTCTTTTACCGATATGAAAGTTATATATCTTATTTGTTTTAATTTAGTGACTACCACTGACATTTTACAATACATGTTTAACAAAGGCTGAGGCTAGTATCTCCACTCCCTCCCACACAGAAGAAAGGTATTAGAACACTTTAACTCCAGCCAACTCTTTCCTAATTTATTGTTGCCCTGTATGATAATTCTGTCCTTGTTCTGAACTCAAGTTATGTATTATTGCTATCATCATTATTATTTTGTATTGACAATTTTTTACATTTATTATACTTACCAATTTTTTCCGCTCCTTTCATTTCTTCTTAATGGGATTATTTTTCTTTTTCCTGAAGTACATCTTAGAGGTTCAAGCCAGAGTCCCAGCTATTCCAGGGCCTGAAGCAGGAGGCTCCCTCAAGGCCAGGAGCTCCCTCCCGGCTGCAGTGTGCGATGACCACACCTGTGAACAGCCGCGGCACTCCAGCCTGCGGACAAAGCGAAATCACATCTCTTAAGGAAAAAAAAGTTCAATTTGTCAAATCTTAGTTTTTATTTGTATTTCACCTCTTTGTTGAAATGCTGAGTATCCAATTCTCAGGCCTGTGACATAATTATTTCACTATCTTTTGGCTTCTATTGTTGCCATTAAGAAATCTGGTGACATTCTATAGTAATTCTTTGTGAATAATCTATCCTTTTTTAAAAAAAATCTCTAGCTGCTTTTAAGGCCTTTTCTTTGTTTTTAGTGTTCTACGGTGTTTTTTGGTGTGGATTTCTTATTATTTTACCCTGCTTTAGATACGCTGTGCTTCTTGTATCTGCAGTCATGTCTGTTTTCTGCCCTAGAAATTCTCAGCCGTTGCTACTTCAAATATGGCCTCTCCTTCCTTCTCTCCTTCTTTGATACTAATTAAACCGATGTTAGATCTTCTCAGTCTACCCTGCATAATCCTAACAGCTTTTTAACATTTTTCATGTCATATCCTTCAGTGCTGAATTCTGGGGAATTTCCTCAGATCTGGCTATCAAATCATCGATAGTCTCATTAGCTGTGTCTCACCTGCTGTGGACCCATCCTTTGAGTACTGAGTGTGCGTTCACATCCTTTCAATATCCATTTTTTCAACTTCAGAATAGATATTTTATTTCTAAAATCTTTATTTGTCCTTTAAAGGACCTATCAGATCATTTGAAAAATACGTTGTCGTCATGCCTCCTTACAGGTATTCCCCCTCAAAGGCAGCCACTTTTCTAATTTTTAAAACTGTAGAGTAGTTCTTGTTTTTTGTTTTGTTTTGTTTTTGAGACAGAGTCTCCCTCTGTTGCCCGGGTTAGAGTGCCGTGGCGTCAGCCTAGCTCACAGCGACCTCCAACTCCTGAGCTCAAGCGATCCTCCTGCCTCAGCCTCCTGAGTAGCTGGGACTACAGGTACGTGCCACCATGTCCAGCTAATTTTTTATATATATATTATATATATATATTTAGTTGTCCAGCTAATTTCTTTCTATTTTTTTAATAGAGACAGGGTCTTGCTCTTGCTCAGGCTGGTCTCAAACTCCTGAGCTCAAACGATCCTCCCACCTCGGCCTCCCAGAGTGCTAGGATTACAGGTATGAGCCATCACGCCGGCCTCTAAATTCTTTTTTAAAATTTCAAGGACTGAGAATTGGAGCACTCCATTAGAAAATTGCTTCCAGTCTCATTCTGTCAGATTAAACAAAATTTGGCCTCTGTTGTTTAGCTTTCTGTGAATTCACTTAACTGATATTCTGAAGTCTAGATTTCTTCATTTTGCCTATAAACAGGTCATAAAATGCTTTGTCCAAACCCAATGACAGTCAAGGTTCTGTATACAACTTCCTACAACAGTCTCCAGATCTATTTATGCTAGGAACTGTGAAAAATTATTCCTTTGGTGTGTTTATTCACAGTAAACCCATATGCATTCTTTGTACTCACCTCTTTTGTTTCAGTTTAACAATCAGGTGCAGAGCTTTGCTAGAAATCGATACCATACCTCTTGGTCTCTAGATTTGTGTGTCAATCTTTCTCTTCTATTTGAAATGGGACCCTCATTCATTAAAGTCTTCTAGCATAATTTCTCCAAGATCACTGATTACATTTTTGCGATCATACCTAAATATCCTTTTGGGACTCTGGGCAGTAATTTCTCTTGATCTGCTAACTTGAAACAATTTAAATTTTAGGGTGCTCTTTCCTTATCTTTTCTTCCTATCCAGAGCTCAGTTGGCCTCCTTGTGATGTTCTAACCTGACTAAATGGAAGCTCTCTCTCCATGATGAAGATAGTGAAGTAGGACACTGGGAATCTGGCTTTCCCTCTGCCATTTGTTAACATTCCACATGTTTAGCTCCGTTCTTATTCGTCTTCTTGTTCCTAATCTGGATTTACATTAACCTTTTTCCATCTTTCACATTTGAGTCCCAGCCATTCTGAGTTTTAGTCTGCCTTGCCTCTTGTTAAAGGTTCATGTTAATCACTTGGAAATTTTCCATCGCCTTCTGTCTTAGTCTGTGTTGCTATAAAGGAATACCTGAGACCGGGTAATTTATAAAGAAAAAAGGTTTATTTTGGCTCATGATTATGTTGGCTGGAAGGTTCGAGACTGAGCATCTGATGAGGGCCTCGGGCTGCTTCCACTCACAGCAGCAGCGAAGGGGAGCTGGTGTGAGCAGAGAGGGAGCAGGGGAGAGGGGTGAGGTGCCAGGCTCTTTTAAACAGCCAGCTGTCACAGAAACTAATAGAGTGAGAACTCACTGCCCCTTCCCCAGAGAGGGCATTAATCTATTCATGAGGTATCTGTCACCATGGCCCAGAAACCTTCCCTTAGGCCCCACCTTCAACATTAGGGATCAAATTTCCTCGGGAGACTTGGTGGAGACAAACACACGTTCTCCGAATCACAGAAGCTTCCACCTTCTACTCAGGCGCCTGGGAAGCCTGAGTTCCTCAGAGTGCTGCAGGGCAGTCACACTGGTCTCTCAGAGTCCTCTCTCCTTCCCATCAGGACAGTGTCCCGCCAGTGCTGTGCTCAACTAGAATTTTCAACAAATGAATCAATACAGTAAGAATTACAATTTTAGAACTTCCTGATCATTGAGTCCTTCTTGCTTTGATCATGTCCTACATATGACATACGTTGACCCATGTTACTGGTTGTCCTGTGATAAATTCCTATTACTATAACTCTTGTTGTTCTTTTTTTTAAGGTGTGTATAATTTAGACTGTTCTTCTTTTTTAAAAATTTAAAAATATTTTTTTAAAGATGGGGTCTCACTATGTTTCCCAGGCCAGTCTTGAACTCCTGACCTCAAGCAATCCTCTCACCTAGGCTCCTGAGTAGCTGGGACTACAGGCCACCATGCCTGGTTAGACTGTTCTCCTTGAAGGAAGGCGTTAAATTGCATCTTCCATAGCTTGAGTCCTATGCATAAGTAACTGCTCAATAAAAATTTAATTCACAAATAAATGAATAAACAATATTTTGAGACATTTGGAAAGATGGTTTGGGGCCTAAAAATGTTACTATTTCATAGATTTCTGGGTCCAAGCTCTTTTAAGGTGAGACTTTGTCATTTCTTTCGTATTTAATTCCATTACTTGTAAGGCAGCAGGTAGCTTAGTGGTTAGAGTATAGATTTTGTGTTCAGACATACATGACTTTGTTTAGACTCTGGCAGTATCATTAACAAGCTATGTGATTTTGGGTAGGTTATTTAACCTCTCTGAGCCTCAAAAATGTCATCACCTTGGATGATGACATCCTTTGCAAGGATGCCCCTTGCAAAGTGGGGCTAATAATAGTACCCACCTCATAGAGTTGATGGGTGGATTCTGTGAGAAAATGCATGTAAAGCATTGAGCCTAAAGTGAGGCACATAGGAAAAGCTCAACCCGTGGTCGCTAATTACTAACTGCCTGTTCTGTACTACTCATCATGACTAAATGAATAAAGATATCATCATGTGCAATGTGCTGCAGGGGTGTAGATGATGGATCAATTAATTTTGCCTGGATAATCAGGTAAGGCTGCCGCAAGGTGGTGACATTGAAGTGGCAGACTGCACAGAGGGCTCAGTGGTTGGCTCAGAGTTGCCACATAGTAAGTGCTTGGGGAGCGGATCATGCAATTGGCCCATTAGCCGGGGGTGCTGTCCAGCTGGCATGTGTGTACATATATGGTATCTTGCGTTTTTCTCCTACACACATTTCCATGTGCTGACATGGCCTTTGTGTAATTCCATCATAGTTTGTGTGTGATTCCCTGATTGAATAGTTTCCAATTTTTTTTTTTTTTTAAGACAGAGTTTTGCTGTTGCCAGGGCTAGAGTACAGTGGTCTCATCATAGCTCACTACAACCTCCAACTGTGGGGTTCAAGCAATCCTCCTGCTTCAGCCTCCCAAGTAGCTGAAACTACAGGAGCACATCACCACCCCCAGCTCATTTTTCTAGTTTTTAGTAGAGACAGGGTCTCGCTCTTGCTCAGGCTGATCTTGAACTCCTGAGCTCAAACGATCCTCCCACCTAGGCTTCCCAGAGTGCTAGGATTATAGGTGTGAGCCACTGCGCCCGGCCCCTCTAATATTTTCTTATTGTAAATAGATTCTTAAGTTTTTAAAGGCAATAAGTGTGTCTTTATTCATCCAGAGAGTACCTGGCATGTAGTAGGTTCTCAGAAATGTTTGATGAATAAATGAATGAATGACTCCTTTGCTGGCCCCACTATGTGCTGGCTATGGGATCTTGAGCAAATGAGTTAGCCCTCTGTGCCTCAGTGCTTCCATCTGTAAAGTGGATTAGTACATTTCATAGGGTGGTTGGAAAGACTAAGTGATCTGATGGCCAGCCCCTGCAGGTAGTAAGTGCGTGTTAAACAGTGGCGACTGTATATACACCATTCAGTTTTGACTGATGTGCTGCTGAATCCAGGAGACATCTGCAGACTTGGTGGCAGGGGGAAGCCTGGAGCAGCCTGTTGCACATGCTGGCAAGGGAGAGGTTTCAAAATTCTTTGCTAATGCTGGGATGAGGCCTATCAGATGATTAGGAGTTTCTATTTGAGATGACTAAAGGTGCCATCTGGAAAGTAGGAGGCCCTTGGGACTGCTCCCTGGCCTCCCACCTAACCCTGATTTCTCAGTGACAGTGCTCAGGGGGATCGCTGACTCAGAGAGGGACCAGAGATGAGTTCCGTCATCTCCTCTTGCCTCCCTGGCTTCACTATAAAACTGGGGCTAATAAGGCTTCTCTCCTGTCAGTCATCAGGTGAAGGACAGTCATCCAGAATGTGACTCCCACCTCCGGCTCAACTAGGTATTTCTAAATATAAAACTCTGAGGGAAAAAACCCTCTGGATATAGAAACTGCAGACTCTTGGAGGCCCCTGGGGTCATGGGCTATGAATTTAAAAAAACAAAACAAAACTGATGAACTACCCATTTTTAAGGTTTTGGAGAGGGAAAATTTAAAAACCAAGGGACAATTGTTTTCAAGTTTTCACATACACCAGATAAAAATTTATTGATGGCTTCCAGGCTGGGGCCTTCCAGGAAGTCATTCATCAATTTCATTGTTTATTCGTTTATTCAACCCCTCAACTCCTGTTTTGGTGAATGCTCCCTGAGCCAAAGGTTGCAGGGCCAATAAATAAGTGGCCCATGGGGATTAAAAAGCAGGTCAGTCTTATTTCTTGCTGTCTCTTTGGGCCTGCTCTGGGGATCTCGGTGAACAGCTGGGTTGGAAAGTTTAAAGTTTGGCCATGAGCAGAAATAAGGCCAGAGAAGTAGGACTGAGCAACCCACCCTTTGATGAGTAAATTGCCACTGAAAATAGTTCCCTGGAGTGAGTCGAATGTAGCCTTTGAAGTCTGAGTGATGACATTGCCAATAAAGTAGAGGAAGATGCTTCCAAGCCAGAAAGATTGTCTCGAATTCCAGGTGAATTGCAGCCACCCTGGCAAGGCAGGCTCTACAGGTGTGAGTGGTCACCAGTGGCCTCAGAGACATGCCTTTGCCACATCTCTGGGGCTTCTTGTCCATGTCCCACTCTAAAACTCAGGACCTGAGCTGAGCATGATGGCTCACGCCTATAATCCCAACACTTTGGGATACTAAGGCAGGAGGATTGCTTGAGGTCAGGAGTTTGAGACCAGCCTTGGCCATCTCTACAAAAGAAATTTTTTGTACTCAAAAAAAAAAAAATTAAAACTCAGGACCTGCCCAACTCAGCCAGGCTCCACCAGCCTGCAGGGCTTGGTGGGCTCAGGCCTGGAGGCTGCCTTTGTGGTAGATTTAAATGGCCAAAAGAGTCCTGCTGGGCCTTGGACCCCAATGTCTGGAGTGGGAGACTGAGAAGCAAGCCAAGAACTTGCTTGCAGCAGGAAGATCTGACTGTCATGAAGGCACCTAACAGGTGCTCAGTAAATATTTGTTATATGAATGAATATATGTTTTGATAGAAGAAGCCCACAGTGCAGTGTGAGTCCAAAGAGGGCTTAGGGAAGGCTTCCTGGAGGAAGTGACAGCTAAATTGAGACATGTAAAACAGGAAGGAGTAGCCAGGCCAAGCTGAGGTTTAACTATTCCTAAGAGGAGGGAATGACCATACTGGGGATGTATTAATAACTAGTGGTGGCTGAAGGCCTTTCTGGATGCCCATAGCTTTGGAGTTGGAAGATCCTGGGTTGGAACTCCCAGTTCTGTACTTCACTGAGACCCTGGGATGAGCCCCTGCACAAGCCCCTCACCTCCCTGAGACTCAGTTTCTTCTGAGAAAGGAAGCCAACGATAGTGTCTACCTCATAGGATCAAATGAGACAACTGATGTAAAGAGGTGTGGCTTTGCTTGCTTGCGAACTCGTGTCTGTCCCTTTCTTTCTCTCCGGGCCCTTCAGGGGCAGAGATGCTAAGTCGCTTTGGTAGATGTAATGCCCAGCAGCGCCAGGCACACAGTAGGTGCAAAGTAAATTTAACAATGCCCCGCAGAATTCTGGCCTCCTACTATGGGATTGTGGCTCCTTGGTTTGCAGTTTCCTCCCTTCCCGCCCCGCCCCACCGTGCGCTCTTTGGGGCGCGGGGGGTGGGGGGCGGCCGGGATGATTAGCTTCTGTTCTCTGGAACACAGTAGGCGCTTGCGCTCTGGCCTCGGCTCTCGGGTGCTTGGAGGCAGGTTGCTGGGATCGGATTGTGCAGGATACTAACTTTACCCTCCAGGTTTAGGGCTGTGAGTCCGGGGTGCGGAGGAGCTGGGGATAAGCGCCCGGGAGACCCCAAAACAGAACGCGGCGACCAGGGACGGCGCGGGGGCAGGGTGCGGGCGGGGCGGCTTTTCTGTCGGAGGACGCCAGCCGGTGCGCTGCGCCTTTAAGGGAGTCGAGCGGAGCCGGCACCCGGAGCGGAGAGCGCGCTGCGGCCGGGCCGAGCCGAGCCGAGCCGGGGGCTGGGCGTCTAGGCCGGGGTCGGGCTCCGGCGACTGGGCCCAGGCGGTTGAGGCGGTCAGGTGAGCGGGGCCGGGGCGGGCCGGAGCGGGGGGCGGGGGCACCCCAGTGGCTCGGTGACCTACCCCCGACTTTCTGAGTCCGGCAGCCTGGCCTCCCCAAGCGGCGCACCGGGTGAAGCTGCTGAGTCCGGGACGCGCACCTCTCCTTCTAACTCCGCTCTCCCGCCTCAGCACCTGCCCTCCTTTCCGGCGCCTGGGTAGGTTTGAGGTTCCCGAACGCCGGCACCCCCACTTCCCAGGTCCGGGCTGCTAGCCTCCTTAAGCCCGGGGACAGAGTGAGGGCGGGTCGGGGACCTGCACCCTCCTTCTGCTCCGCCTCCCCACCCCCCGCACCCTCACGAGCCCCTGTGCGCCCCTCCCGGTGCCTGGGTGGCTGGGGGCTCCTGCACCCTCGTTCTCCCACTTCCTGGAGAAGGGCTGCAGCTCGTCCTCCCACACAGCGTTATGCTCCTTGTCACCTTCTCCGCGTCGCCCCGGATGGCTGCATCCCCCAAGATCTCTCTCCGCTAATACCACCCCCAGCAACCGTTCAGCTCCTCTTCCCCCAGTCTGCCCCGGTTCCTGCTCCCTTGCGCCCCCTCCTCCCTGAAACCCTCGAGTCAGGATGCTGTCCAGCCACCCTGACAGCCTGGTGGCTGCCGGCAACCCTGCCGTCCTCCCACGCCGCCTCCGCGGACTCCAGCTTCCAGGCTCCCTTAGAAATGCGGGTTGTGTAACGCCGGCTGCAGGGCAGAGCACATGCGAGATCTGCACCCTTGAACCTACAGGTTCAACCGAGTTGACAGAGTGAGGCTTGTGGGGAGGAGGAGGGTGCCAGAGGGTCTAGAGGCTGTGCACCCAGGGAATAAGTACTTTGAGCCGTTTTTGTGCTCTAAAAGCTGGATGGTTACGAAGAGGAATTAGAGGAGGGTCCTACCCAAGCTGGGACTTGGAGGCCAGCATTTGTCTTACCTCTCACCTGCTCAGAAATCGCTAATGGTTGGCTCCACCTGGCTGGGAGCTTTTAATAGTTTATAATTAACAATAGCTGACATAGAATGAGCAAGTGCTGCGTGCCAGGCCTTGTTCAAAGCCCCTTAAAATAATTACCTGCCTGCTTCCCCCAACAGCCCCATGAGGTAGGTACCACTCCTGTCCCCATTTCTCAGAGGAGAAATGTGAGACTTCCAGAGGTGGTCCCTTCCCAGGACATGCATTGATTCTGACCTCACAGTCCCCACTCTGAACCAATAGACTTTTTACCCAATTTTAACTAATAAATTCTCCAGATTTCATAGTATAGAAAAAGTAGAAATAAGAGAAACGAATAACCTGCATTCCTAGCACCAGTTTATTTTTCTAAAATTAGGTTCACAGACCAGCAAGGGGCCTTCAGTGCCCTCCTCAAGGAGACTGAGGCCCAGAGAGGAGAAGGGACTTGCTCAAGGCCACACAGCTGGAAAGGGCTGGGATGCAAAACAAGTCCTGAGGTGGTTAATTGAGTACTTCCTGGGCTCCCTCTGCCACCCTGGCTTAGGTCCCTGGAGACTCTGCCCCCCCACCTTCTGCATCATGACCACCACCCGGTTCCCTGCTCCCATTGCTGTAGGCTAGGCCAGTGAGCACACTCTTCCCAACGCTGCCTTGGCTTATGCTGTTTTCTCCTCCAGGAATGCCCTCCCTGGAATCTCTGATGTCTGAATCTTACCTACCCTGTAGGGCCAGTAGGTCCAGCTCAGCTGTTCCCTCCAGGAACACTCCCCTGCTTTCTCTCCCCTGCACCCAAGTGAAAGCTTTTCCTTTTTCCCTTGGGATCCTATACCTGAATCCCACTACCTCCCACCCCCGTGGTGGCATTTGGAAAGTTCTACTGCCTTGTCCTCTTGGATGCAACTGTGCTGGCAGAATCAAGGTCCTTCTTTCCATTCCCTGTCCTGGTCAAGCCCTAAGACACAGACAGAGGTCCATGGGGAGATGGGGTGGTTTCTGCAGTAAGAATAGGCTCAAGATTTCCAAACCCGGCAACACCAACTCCTCCACTGAGCTATAGTCTGATCCCAGGGAGAATGGCTCAGCCTTGTACCTAACATTGTGACCACATATTTGTTTTTGTTCATAACTCAAAGGATTTCCACCAGAAAATCAGACAGACTTGGCTCCAAATCTCACCTCTACTACTTTCTATCTGTGTGGCCATGGACAAGTTACCTAACCTCTTTGAGCCTCAGCTTTTGTTGATAGTACCTGTTTCCGAGGGCAGTAGTAAATGATATTTAGATAAATAATGCTAGGGACCTGGCATGTGTGGTAAACGCTCAGAAAGCACCAGCTATTAGTTGACCACTACTTTGAATTACTGGAGAAATATTGAATCATTAATAAATGGCTCACGTGGACTCTACTTAGAGGTGGGTAAGGTGATTTGGGCTATGCAACTATTTTGTTTTTAGCTTTTAAAATGTGTGAACTTTGAGTTCTGTGAGGATCTGCGCACCTAGAGTAAATGTGGGAATACAGTTTGTGCAATTGGAAGTAATCATGAAACTTGATTCTAGTTTCATGAGATGAAATTTAGAGATGACCTTGGTTTGCAGTGTGTGTTGGTTTAGGCCTATCCTGGGGGCAAGAGGTTAAATCAAAGATCATATCTGGGTTTGGAGGAAGACAAGCAAGGGTGAGTGTTTTATCCTAGTAGGCTAGTAAGTAGCTAGTGGAAATCAGCACTATGTCATATTCTTTTATTATTTTTTAGAAATAGGATCTTATCTGGCCAGGCTCAGTGGCTCACGCCTGTAATCCTAGCACTCTGGGAGGCTGAGGCGGGCAGATTGTTTGAGCTCAGGAGTTCGAGACCAGCTTGAACAAGAGCGAGACCCTGTCTCTACTAAAAATAGAAAGAAATTAGCTGCACAACTAAAAATATATAGAAAAAATTAGCGAGGCATGGTGGCGCATACCTGTAGTCCCAGCTACTCGGGAGACTGAGGCAGGAAGATTGCTTGAGCCCAGGAGTTGAGGTTGCTGTGAGCTAGGCTGATGCCACGGCACTCTAGTCTGGGCAACAGAGGGAGACTGTGTTTCAAAAAAAAAAAGAAAGAAAGAAATAGGGTCTTATTATGTTGCCCGGGCTGGCCTGGAACTCTTGGGCTCAAATAATCCTCCCACCTCAGCCTTCTGAGAGTAGCTGGGAGCACGGGAGCACAGGCGCACGCCACCACACCCAGCACACTATATCTTATTCTTTGTCAAACTCCTGGTGATTTTGGTGACCAGATCAATTATTACCATGATGAGTGTTCAAAAGAAAAGGGGCAGGGATGTCCCCTTCAAAGCTAAGTGTTTGGAATAGGCCAGGAAGCTAGTTCTGCAAGTTGAAAAAAATTTATTTTAAAATTTCTCCTAATTGAGTCTTAATTTGAATAAGTTAGGATTCCACTTGATAATTTAAGGACTATTGAGTTTAGACATCTTAAGATAAATGTTTTTGTAAATTTCACATTTCTATGGGCTTTAGCAGACTTTTCTTTATTTCTATAATCTTGTAGGGACACAAACACTTTTTGTGCTTTCCAGTACAGTGTCCATGAGCCACATGGGGCTATTTAAATTCAAATTAATTAAAATAAAATAAAATTCAAAATTCAGGTTTTCACATTTTAAGGGCTCGGTAGGCCAGTAGCTACTGTATTGGACAGAGCAGATAGAGAACATTTCACCTTTGCAGAAAGTTCTTTGGGACGGCACTGTTTAGATGAATAAGGCCGTTGGAGAGCGCTTGGTGATGGGTCGAGTGCCATTCTTTCTGCCAAGTCATGTGCAGGCCCAGAAATGAGTGCGCAGAGGATGTTTCATTGTCGACAGTGGGAAGTTAATGAATCCCCTCAGCCTCATTTTGGCTGCTGGACTCACTGGCTGTTCACACTGCCAGAGTCAGAGGATGGGGGGAGTGTAGGATCAAATGCAGTGTTTCAGGGCAGTGCTTCTCTGCCCTGGCTATGGGTTGCAACCACCTGGGGAACTCAAAACAAAACAAAAAACCCATGCCTGAGTTCTGCCCCAGAACAACTGAATCTGAATCTCTAGGTGTGGGGCCCAGGAAGTTTTTTTTTTTTTTTAAGTTCCCCAGGGAATTCTAATGTACAGCCGGAGTTGAGAACGACTGCCTTCCAGACTGTGACCTTCAACAAACAAACAAGGATGCCCGAAGACTGGAAGACAGGTTTTCGAGATAGTTTTAGTGAGGAGCTAAGAATGTTCCTCACTGATTTACCTCAGTAATAAGACAAGGGTTTGAGTTCAGTGGGCTTGTTTCTTCTAGAAGAATTCTCAGCCAGGACAACTTTGTCCCCCTGGGGACAGTTGTTCAGCATCTGGAGATATTTTTGGTTGTCACAACTTGTGGGTAGCATGTGGTGGTGGAGGCCAGGGACCCTGCTACACATCCTGCAATGCGCAGGACAGCCCCCAACATAGAGTTGCTTGGCCCCCACCTCACTCGGGCCACAGCTGAGAGACTCAGACCTGGATGTGATTTTCACAGCATTAACGTCCTTTCTGCCTTTGAGGGTAGTTGCCTCCTCAAAGAAGATCAAGGTGTCTCCTAAATCAGACCCTCAGAAACCCTCTGGATCATATTCCAGGCTTGTCAATCCTAGAGGCCTTCTAGTCCTGCCCCTTTTTGGATGCACGTGGGGGTCTGTCATGGCCTCCGTGGTGCTCTCCGCGCTGCACCAAGGGAACTGCTGAGTCAGGGAGCAGGACAGTGCTTGGGAAGGTGTGTGCAGAGGTTCTTATACGGCTGCAGTTTGAGATCCTCTTCATGTGAAATAATTACCTCAAGTAAGAGCAGCCTTTGCTTTTAGGCATTTTTCCAGAAGCTCTGGCTATGTGCCTATTAGCATTGAGCATTTGCCTTGTGATACACCCAGAAAAGGATTCAAAGCTTACGTGTGATAAAGTCTAGCTGTGGGCTAGACTCTTAGAGTATAAAGATGGCAGTATAGATCCTGCCCACAGACTGCTCAAGCATCTGAATAGACCTGAGCAGTGTCAGTACAGGGTGACAGCGGCAGGACTGCCTAGCTCTGCCTGGGAGTGAGGCAGATCCTAGCTGTGCAGAGGAAGCACTTAGTAAGTATGTGCTAGTCACGGCATTGAATAGTTTCCTAGCATCATCTCATTCCATCCCCACGGTGGTGTTCTATGAGGTTAAGTGACTTGCCGCAGTTACATATCTGATCAGTGGCCAGGCAGAAATTTGAACCCAAGTATCGAACTGCAAAACTGAACTCTCAGAGGAGCATTTGCAGATAGGGGTAATGCCTTAATATCCAAGACTTGTCGGATGAGCTGGAGCTCACTAGGCAAAAGGGAGAATAGGTGTGCCCAGGAGAGGGAGGCGTGTGTGCCAGAGGCCTGGAGGTGTAGAAGAGCATAGCATGTCTGGGGATTGCCGATCATTCTGAGAAAGGGTAGAGGGAGCTGATGGGGGAGTGACAACAAAAGTCACTTGAGACATGGGCAGGCACCAAATCCTATGTGGTCTTCCATATCATGCTGAGGCCACTGATGGCCTCGGGGAAGAGAAAGCTGTGTGACATTGGGCAGCTTCCTTAACCTCTCTGGGATGCAGCTGCCTAGCTGAACTAGAACCTCTAACACTATGCTGCTCTGATGAGGAATGTTCATTTAGTTGGTGGCCATAAGGATCAGAGTGAAGGAATGTACTGTGTTGATACTGGTGGGCAGCCTTGTTGGTTCATGACTTCACCTAAGGCTGCATGGTGACTGCAGGGACTGTTTCCTGTCAGTCTGAGCAGTCACTTCTATTTTGACTTTCCAGCTTATCATTTGGTATTTACCAAGTGCCTGCCAAGGGCAAGGCACGGTGGGTGCCAAGTGCTAAGACAGATGCAAAGATGTGGTCCGACTTGTCTCCGAGGAGCTTGCAGGCTAGTGGGAGGTACAGCAGTCTTCTCCTCCTAAGGCACAAATCCCCAGTGCCACCAGAGGGAAGTATTCAGACCAAATACTCTGGGGCCTGAAGGATGAAGCAGAGGTTACAGTGGGATGGGGGGCGGGTGTTGAGGAAAAGTTAACTGAAGAAGATAACTTCTAGCCCTGCCAGAAAGATTTTTAAAGGAGAAGATGGGGTAGGTAGAGGGTGTCCTGCAGGTAGTGAGAATGGGGAAAATGGACAAAAACAGAAAGCCAGTGCGGGTACAGTCATGAGAGGATCAGATTATTATCCTATCTAGTATCTGATTCCTCACAGTTTCCAGGTTGTGGATGGGAAGCAGAAGCTATCATAACAGGAAAATACTAGTTAATGGACTTGCCATGTACAAAATTAGATTCCTTTCTATCATCCCTTTCTCTGTTTCCAATCTCGGTGGCCAGCCAGGCTGCAGGGACATCCATGTTTTGTTCCTTGGTCTCCCAGGTTGTCAGATGTTTTGCAAATACAAGATAAACAGTGAAAATAAAATTGCAGCTCTTGCAAGAGAGGCAGGATTTCATGAAATCAAAGTAAACTGCTTGAATGACATACCAAGGCAAAATAAGGTCTGGCAATGTGTGACCTGTCAGCAATGGATGAAGAGAAGGGGTGAACACTCCTTTAGGGGAGAGACTTGAAAATCTAAGAATTGAAAGGACCTTGAAGCCATACCACATTTTTGCAGAAATGGCCTCTATGATGGCACCGCAATGACCAAATGTTAATTAGAAGGACTCACAGTACTATAAAACAATCTACACAAGATGTATTCTTTGTTTTAAGAATTAGTACAGGGCTGTGGTTATGACCTAAATTCTGTTTAGTCTTTACTATTGCTTTTAAAATAGACAGATTTTTTCTTTTTTTCTTTTCTTTCAGCATATTATGGGGGTACAAATGTTTAGGTTACGTTCGTTGCCTTTTCCCCCTTTCCCCCCAACCCGGAGTCAGCTTCAAGCGTGTCCATCCCCCAGACAGTGCGCACCGCACTCATTATGTATGTGTATACCCATCCCCTCCTTCCCACTGCCATCTGCCTGATGCCCGATAAATGTTATTCCTTCCGATATGTGCATTTAGGTGTTGATCAGTTAATCCCAATTTGCTGGTGAATGCATGTGGTGCTTAAAATAGACAGATTTGATTTTTGTTTTATTTGTTTGGATAAAGCTCCAAACAAAACTGTGCTTTACTCTTGAAATTTCGAGTGGGGCTTCACCACGTGTTCCTTTTCCTGGTGCTCATTTTCCTGGGTTACTGAGATCTCTGGGGAGAAGATCCTGGCTGGAAAGAAGGTGGGCATCAGCTCACAAAGGGCCCTAAACCCTGGAGTTTGTGCTGGGAGCCCAAAATCTCACCCTGTTAAAACCTGCCGCTGTTTATTAACAAGGTTCTCTTTTTGTTTAACTTCAGCTTTGTTCCTGCAGTCACAAAGTGCCGTAGAGCAGCTTTACCTCCTTTAGAAACGACAGGTCCCTCTTTAATCTCCCTGCTTTTCCTTTTGTCGAGGAGTGCAGGGTTGGGCAACGGGACAACGTATCGGGGTGCTGAGGTTCAGTTTTTGCCCCTTGCCATAGCACACGGAGAGGGGCTATTTTTATGTCTTTCAGTCATTTGGAAAATAGTCACTTAAGTGATGCCCTTTCTACTACTTTTCCTTTGAGGGGTGACCTGGGCTGCTGACAGTGCACGTGCTTACACTAATTCAGAGAGAAGTGTTTACAGAAAAGCTTGTTGTGGGCTCTGCTACAGCCTGAAGACTTTGGGCTCCTTGGAGGTAAAGGATCAGGTAGCTCTGGGCTCCTATTTAATCCAGCAGGAGACTGGCTTGCATTTCTGTAGAACTGTTTTGTTTTAAACATGATTTCAAGCAGGTGGTTATTTCAGACTGTCGCCACAGCCCACGTCTTGACCCAAGAGGCTGAAGTTTTCAAGGTCCTGGGCCCAGTCAGGGCATGTGTGACATGTTTCATTGCTTTGCTTCTTGGCCAATATGATTTTTCAAAAGTCGTGCCATAGGAGACACGAGCCTCCTGCCTTCCAGCTGAGCTCCTGACTGACCTGCCTGCGGCCGCCTCCTCTGGCTGTCGCATCTCCAGGGGATTGAGTAGCGGAGCAGGGCTTTCTGCTTCTCTGTGATCCTCCCCCACAGCATCTGCCTGGCCCGGCTGAGCCCTCCTGCCTGCAGTGCTGCCCGATACAGGAGCAGGGAGGGGCTGTGGACTGGGCTGGTCCTTGAGCAGGAACCCCCGTTGGAGAACCAGTTGCTAGTGCTTTGGTACAAAGCAGAAGAGAGTGAACCCTTTAACCAGCACCTCTCCCAGAACCACAGAGGAGAACAGAACCACAGAGGAGATAAGAATTTATGGTTTATGGACTGTAGGTTGTGTGGTTCTAGCATGGAATGATAAGAATGTTTATCATTTTAAAAATTTAAATTCCTATCATCTTATATTGCAGAGTGCTGGATTTTGAGCCTAAAGGACTAAAGTTCTTACCAAGCAGGCTTAACCTCTGGACGGTCACATGGCCATCCGCCCCCCAGTCACTGATAGCAGGCAGCTAGGCGACCTAGCTGGTGTGTAGAGATAGAGGGATTTTCATCCTAACAGCATTCACATTCACATTTCTTCCCTTTTCGGGAGAAACAGTTAGGGTTTGGTCGCCGTCTCTGATGGGCCTTTTGAACTAGTACAAGTCCAGGACTGGCTGATAGAACTTGTTGTGATGATGAAAATGTTCTCTATTTTTGCTGTTCAATATGATAGCCACAGGCTGCGTGTGGCTGTGGGGCACTTGCAGTGTGGCTAGTGTGGCTGAGGAACTGAATTTTAAATTTTGTTTAATTTTAATTTAAATTTAAACAGCTACGTGTGACTAGTGGCTACTATATCGGGCAGTACAGATTAAACCATTTTATTTACGTTTGTTTCGTAGTTTTTAATTAATTTAAAAAAAGTTTATATATGTACATGGCATCAATTCAAAAGGTACCAAAGGCATCAGTGAAAAGTCTGCCTCTCCGTCCCTGGCCCCCAGTTCATTCCCCTTCCCAGTGCAACTGTGATACTGTTTCTTATGTAACCATCCAGAAAGATTTCACACACATATGAGCATAACATATATATTCTCTCTCTCTCTCTCTCTCTCTCTCTCTCTCTCTCCCCCTCTCCGTCTCTCTCTCTCTCTCTCTCGCTCTCTCTCTCTCTCGCTCTCGCTTTTGAGACAGTGTCTCACTCTGTTGCCCGGGCTAGAGTGCCGTGGCGTCAGCCTGGCTCACAGCAACCTCAAACTCCTGGGCTCAAGCGATCCTCCTGCCTCAGCCTCCCGAGTAGCTGGGACTACAAGCATGCGCCACCATGCCCGGCTAATTTTGTCTATATGTTTTAGTTGGCCAATTAATTTGTATCTATTTTTACTAAAGACGGGGTCTCGCTCTTGCTCAGGCTGGTTTTGAACTCCTGACCTTGCGCAATCTGCCCGCTTTGGCCTCCCAGAGTGCTAGGATTACAGGCGTGAGCCACCTCGCCCGGCCCCCTCTCTCTCTTTTTTAGTGCTAGAGGTGTTTATTTTATCCACTGTATTCTGTTCCATGCTTAATGTACCTTGGAGGTCATTACCCATAGGGATAAATAGTACTGTCTCATTATTTTAATGGCTTATATTTAACTTCTCTTTGTATTTAATGGCTATATATAATATTCCTTTATAAAGCTATACCATCATTTACCTAACAGGTCTCCTATAAGTGAGCACTTGAATTATTTCTGGCCTTTTGCCATTATAAGTTATATTGTAATAACCTTGTACAAATATATTTTCACACATCTTCATATATAAACAGAGAAATTCCTAAAAAAGGAAAAAAGATCATTAGGTCAAGGGTATGTGCGTTTTACATTGCCACAGATTTTGCCAAATTGCCATCTGTAGAGTTTGATGATGGGAATGTCAATTGGTACATTATATGAGAGCATCTATTTCTCCATAGTCTCGGCAACAGTCTGTCATTAAACTTTTTGTTCTTTTCTAGTATAATAAATAAAGATTACCATCACCCTGTAGATTTAATTTGCATGTCTCTTATTGCAAGTGAGGTTGAGCTTCATTTTATATGTTTGAGTCATTTCTATTTCCTTTCTGGTAAATTATCTGTTTAGATCATTTGCTTATTTTTCTATTAAATTTTGTTGCTGTTTTTCCTGACTTGTAGGAACCCTTTATACATTAAGGAAATTAGTATTAGTCCGTTGCCTCTCATATGTATTAACATATTTTAATCTTGTTTATGATACCTCTTTCCATGCGGACATTTAAAAATATTTTTATGCAATTAGTACTCTTTTTGTTATAGCCTCTGGATTCTATATCTTACTTAGAAAGCCCTTTCTTATGGAGATATTTTAAAACAGAGTCTTCATGTTTTCTTCTAGAACTTTCATGGTTTTATTTTTTGTTTAACTCTTTGATGCATCTGACTCAATTTAGGGGCCTTGCTGGTTCTGTTTCCTTTGCCTGGCCTCTCATTCTGCTGCCAAGCCTTTGCCGGTGTGCCCCTGCTGTTGCCCAGCCCGGTTTTTGAGTCATGCCGCCCCCTGTTTGCTGTCATTCTGGTAGTGATATTATCCTCACTTGCCCACTGGTGGCTGCCTTTGCTCCCTTCCTTTCTGAATACAATGTCTAGGTAAGTCCTCCACCCAGGTGGGGAAGGAGAGCTTTCACCATCTCGCGGCACGTTCCATGCCGCCCACGCCCCAGGTTTCTTCCTCAATCTCCTCCAACTCTTCCTAGGCCTGGCTTATTACCTGAGGTGCGCTGCCCTTTGTGCACATTTGCCTAATTGGGGGAGGTGACCTGAACAAAAGGCATGCTATAAAGCCACAGGAGATTTGTACTTTGCCTGTGTTGATTTAATGCTTTGTCATTTTATTTCTTGCGATTCTGGAATCTCATTTTCAGCTTCTGCTGGAGCCAGTAGCAGTTGGGAAAGAAGGCTGTGCTCTTTAAAGAGTGAGTATGAATCTTTAACACCACAGATTACCCAGAAAAAGGCAGCCCTTAATGAAACTGGAACTGCTGCAATCAGCTCTCCCCCTCCTCTCTGCAGGCCAACCTGTGGTGGGCGATTTCTCTGGTTCGATAGGTCAGATGGGAAGGGATTGGGTACCTGAGGGCCTTCAAAGGTCTGATACACACACAAAGAGCCCCCTAAAAATAGTTCTCAAAGACTACGCCAGGAGCAGGGCTCTAAATTTGAAGGGCGTCTAGAAGGTGTGGGACTATAGGACCAAAATGCTTTCCTGGGGAATGTGACACTTGAACCAGGCCGGCAGGCAGAGAGGAGTTCGTCAGGCAGCCAGGCATTGGAGTGCTCCACACCAAGGGGACAGCAGGAGGGAAGACAGCAGGAGGCTGTGTGGGTTTGCATGGGGCAGGGAACTGGTTATCTGGGATGCAGGCAAAGACATGGGGTTATGACTAGGAAACTGAGTTGGGACCGTATGGAGTGGTCGGAGTTCACATTTTATTTGGTGGACATTAGACTGGTGCAGCCTAATCCCTGATGTGGATTAGGAAGATTCCTCTGACAGCCGGTGGTGGAAGGAATCCAGGGTGTGAAAGAGCAGCCTCTACAGAAATGGGAGGAAGGGGACCTGAGGACCTGGACCCAGTGTGGTGGCTGAGGGCTGTGGTCTGACTCACAGAGTCCCACACCTGGTGGGAATTTTTCTACCCTATATTCCTGGTAAATGTTGAACCAAACTGGCCTAAGGGATTTGTTGCAAGAAGCTTTCAGGGCTGTAAACACCTAAGCTGTGCTGGCTAATATGGTAGCTCCTATCTGCATGTGGCTGTCAAACACTCGAAATGTAGTTGGTGTAAGTGAAGAACTGAATTTTGAATTTTCTTTAGCTTTGATTAATTTAAATTTAAATTGCCATTATCAAGCAGCACAGTTTGGCTAGACTTGGACAAGTTGGCTCCAGTGCTGGTACCTCTCCACCCTTGTGTAACAGGAGTAGTGACCAAGAAATAAAGTGTAAGAAAGATGCATGGGCGTCTAGGAGGCCAGACTGATATGATTATTGTCAGGAGAAATCAGTGAGTCAGAAGCGAGGAGAGATGTGTCTGAGACATTGTAGGACCTTTGGGATCATGGAGTGATCAAGCAGGCTTTTGGGAAAGGCTGGAAGGAGGTCCTGTTAGGTATGTTGATTTTCAAATTCCCTTACAGGAGGGAGTGGTGGAGGATGTAGGAAAGGAGAGAATGGGGAGAGTATTATGGGAATATCCAGGGGAGAAAGTGGGGAGAGCATCATGGGATGCAAATCAGGTGTGCTCATAGCCTGGCCTTGGAGGAAAGTGCAGAGGAGGAATGGGCTCCGTCAGAGTGAGGGGCAGACAACATGGCCAGGAAGGCAGAGGTGAGCACCTCATGGACAGTAATCCTGGGGGCTGGGCCACACTTGTAGTGATGACTGGGCAAGCTTAACCACTTACTGGGAAATTTCAGCATGATTTTTCTCTGTGATGGAGAAGATGTATGTGACAAGGAGTTAGAATGGCCTGTTTCTCAAATTACTCTGTCTCATCACTCCTAAGGCTTCCTTACAAGAGCATATTTTCTTCATTGTGTCATTTTTAGCTGTTAAGCATTAGTGATAGTTTCAAGGAATCAGTTTCTCTTTATAGAACCTAGTTTCAGAGATCAGGGTAGGTTAGATGCAACACTATTTAACAGCTGGGGTCTTATACTCAGATTTCAAAAACATAGTGCTTTCTGAGTGGAAAACATTGTGGGAAGAATTTTCGTATTGCACAATTAAAGAAAAAAAGTATAAGCAGCACTGGATAGTTTTAAAAATGTACCAGCAGTAATAAGGTTAATAAGCCAACTGGTAACTTGTAAAGTTGTTATCATGTTACTTGTTATTAAAGCAGTTCCAAAGAAGTATAAAGAATGTCAGTGGGAACGTTGAACTCTGTGCCTTGTGTACAACTGATGCACAATGACTATCTGCTACAGAAAGCATCGAGAGAAGGCAAAGGTAGCACGAACTAGGGACACCTATAGGAGTGGGTTGAAATTCAGGTCATGCCACTTACTAATCAAATGACCTTGTTAACTTATTTAAGCCTTAGTTTTTCCGTCTTTAAAATGAGAGTAATATTGTGAGAGAGAAAGCCACAGGATGTATATGAACCCCTCCTACATGGGGCCTGGCGTAGAGAAGTTACTTGGTTGATGGAGGCCCTTGCTCTTATGTCTCTGGCCATGGTGGGGGTGGTCGTGGTTAATATTGTTGTTGCTGCCGTTATGACAATCATTATTATTTTGGAGGGACCAGGACTTGTTTGTCAAATTTATGGAATATAGATAGATGTCCAGAGAAGGACAAGATCCTATGAAAATGTTTTACATTCTGTTTATTGTTAGATTTTGCTTTATACTTTGAAGACTAAAGTATTAGAACTCAAGATCCCCAGATTTCAAAATCAATGGGAACATTAAAAGACAATTGTGAAGTGTCTTTTCTGCCTTACCTCTAGCCCCAGACTAAACTTCATTTCCCTGATGCAGTGTTTACCTGGATCCACTGAAGTATTTCCCATCCGGTTAATCTTTGCCCCTGTGTTCAGAAATAAAGGCCCCCAAATGCACAGCTTGGGTGTTGACAGGTGGCAGAAGAGCCCGTCTGGGATGTGAGGCCTGCTCTCTTTCCTGACAGTTACCTGCTGCAGGGGCACTGACATCACCGTCTGTAACCCTGGGGTGCCTCACTTTACATGACAGAGATATAAAAGGCGTATGTTTTTCTTTTTCAATGTATTCAGTCAGGTGATAAACATCAAGCACCAAGTCTTTGCCAGGCAGTGTTTTCAGTTCTGGGAAGTACGACAGGGGACAAGATAACGGTGGGGGCAAGCCACATCCTGCTCTTTAGTTGCCTAGCATCAATTCAGAAACATTTAAGTCACCAGAGTAGATTTGAAGAGAAGAGATGAGTTGATCCAATGTTCTCATTTGGTAGGCGAGGAAACCAAAGTCTCGCAGCTGTAGTGTGCACGAGCCAGGCTGCAGGGAGCCCGCGGGACCCACCCCGCCGCGTGTGTTTGCCTCAGTCGCGGCCGTCGCGACTTTGGCCAGAGCCATGTATCACCTACTTAGCACTTTTCTTTAAATTGACTCCTTCTAACTTAAATTTATTTTTAAAATTAATTTGCTTCCCTATCATAAATTAAAATTATCCATGAAAATGAAATGAAACAATGTTATTAGCTAGCAGGATACTTTTGCCTGCAGGAGGCCCAGGGCTTAGAGAGCTCTTCAACACCACCATACTAAGAGTTTCACTTTGACATAAGCGGGACTGAAAAAGAATGGAAAAGAGGTGACTTTCGTAATATGTATGTTGGTGTTGTCTAATGCTGTGTATGTACCCCTGAAGCGTTATTTAGTATTCTCCCATGTATGGGCCCTAGGAAACCCCACGTTATACCCCTTAGTTGATTTTCTGATTTTTGGTCATTGGTGGTTCCTGGTTCATGAGGCTTCAGTTTTTTCTGGCTCTAGCCTCCCCCCTGGGTATGTAGAGTATTGTATAAATACACAGCAGGGCAAGGGAGCTGACTTTTTAAAGGAAAGTTGAGGCAAGTTCGTTGTGAAATGGAGGACGTTGCCGAGATAGGAATAATTCTCTATTCTTTATCTGTATAGAAAACTCAGAAAGCATTGACGTTTCCCCAACGAGGACCTGGATTTATTTGACCTTGTCAGGGAACATGTGCAAGGTTCTCTGTAACAGGCCCAAGACTTGCTAAATTGATCGTGTTCTTCAATAGCTCCTTATGGAAGACTTAATTCTGCTTTTAAATGGAAAATAAAGCCAGATGAATCCTTCCCCAAAACTGACCGTGGCATCCATGGCAGGCACTGGCAAAGCACTGAGGGTTTATTTTATGATCGTACCTTCACTTCAGGGCTACCATCTCCAGAGTCGGAGTCTATGATATGTGTGATAAGTGTTGCAATTCCTAGTCCAAAGGAACATCATGCAATTAACTTTCTGCCACTCAGGAATCAGAATTCACAGTGGCTCTCAGTAGTTTTGTTTGCTTGTTTGCTTTAAGAGCCAGTGCCACAGGAAACATTTATCATAGAGCAATATTCTTTCGTGTCTGTTTTTGAGATTCACACATGCCACTACCTATATCAGATTATTCCTTTTCTTCTTTCTTTCTTTTTTTTTTTTTTTTTTGAGACAGAGTCTCACTCTGTTGCCTGGGCTAGAGTGCCATGGCATCACCCTAGCTCACAGCAACCTCAAACTCCTGGGCTCAAGTGATCCTTCTGCCTCAGCCTCCCGAGTAGCTGGGACTACAGGCACGCCCCATCATGCCCGGCTAATTTTTTCTATATATATTTTTAGTTGGCCAATTAATTTCTTTTTATTTTTAGTAGAGATGGGGTCTCGCTCTTGCTCAGGCTGGTTTCGAACTCCTGACATTGAGCTATCCTCCCGCCTCGGCCTCCCAGAGTGCTAGGATTACAGGTGTGAGCCATCGTGCCCAGCCTCTTTTTGTTTTTTAAACAGGGTCTCACTGTGTTACCCTGGCTGGAGTGCAGTGGTGTCAGCCTAGCTCACAGCAACCTCAAACTCCTGGGCTTAAGCGATCCTCCTGCCTCAGCCTCCCGAATATTTGGGACTATAGGGGCATGCCACCATGCCCGGCTAATTTTTCTGGTTTTTTTTTTGTAGAGACAGGGTCTTGCTCTTGCTCAGGCTGGTCTCAAACTCCTGATCTCAAGTGATCCTCCTGCCTCGGCCTCCCAAAGTACTAAAATTACAGGCATGAGCCACTGCGTCCAGCCCCTGAGCAGTTTTAAGTCTTCTTGAAGCTGACAGTTCCCACTTTTATCAGCTCATTCATGAGGCATGATGTTCAAACAGATTCATAAAAATCCCCGTCACTCTGTGATTAATTTGCTTACCCCTTGATGGTGAGGGCTTTTAGCAGGGTAAATTGTACCCAGCATTAAATAGGTGACTTCTCCAGGGAGTTTTATAATTACTAAAAGAGGGAAAATGTTAAGTGTCTTACAACATCATTTGGAATGTTTGTCCCTAAAAGAAATTAAACAGGATTGAGCCCATTTTGTAACTTTGCTTTTCATTAATTTCTTTGTACCTTATTTGCATCCTATGCTATACTAGGAACTGTAAAGGAACATACATGATTGTCCCTACCCTCAAGGAGCTCTGGTTCTGGAAGGAGAAACAGGCCAGTGATTTATGGGTGTTGGGAAAATTGCTTACCGTGACTGAAAAACTGAGAGGGCAGTTGAATCAGAAACAAAGACAGTGCAGCTTTCATGACTGTAGACTCAGGATTGTATCCAGGTAGAGTGTGTGTATGTATAACTGAAAAGAGCCATGTGATCCACCTATCTGTCTCCTACCTGTGTGTCTATCTCCCCATACAGAGTGTGAGGGGCTTGTTTGGCCAAACCTCTTAGAGAGATGGGGAGCTCACATCTTCATGGAAAAATCAGGGATGATGAGTGTAGGTACCTAACAGCAAAGAGGTTACAAAGATTGAGGGAAGGCCATTTGAAAAAAATTAGACAAGCTAAGGCTTGGTGCAAGGGGGTTGTGTCCAAGTCAGAAACCTGTTTTGTTAATCATGACTCTACCTAAGCTGGGTAACCTTGAGCAAGTTACTTAACTTTGGCTGGGCGAGGTGGCTCACGCCTATAATCCTAGCACTCTGGGAGCCCAAGGCAGGAGAATTGCTTGAGACCAAGAGTTTGAGGCCAGCCTGAGCAAGAGCAAGACCCCGTCTCTACAAAAAATGGAAAAATTAGCTGGGTGTGGTGGCGCATGCCTATAGTCCCAGCTACTTGGGAGGCTGAGGCAGGAGGATCACTTGAGCCCAGGAATTTGAGGCTGCTGTGAGCTATGATGACACCACTACACTCCAGTGTGGGTGACAGAGTAAGACCCTGTCTCCAAAAAAAAAAAAAAAAGTTACTTCTCTTCTTACTTAACTTCTTCTTCCTCAATCTATAAAACGGGATAAAACACCCACCTTGCCTATTTGACAAGGTTGATGTGCCATATCAAGGGTTGGCAAGTTACAGCCTGCAGGCCAGATAGGGCCCACAGCCTATTTGTGTAAAGTTTCGTTGGAGCACAGCCACACCCGTTCATCTCATGCTGTTTGTGGCTGCGTTCTCACTACGACAGCAGACTGAGTAGTAGGGACAGAGACTGTGGCCCATAGTGCTAAAATATTTATCATCTGGCCCTTTACAGAAAAAGTTTGCTGACCCTTGTGCTTAATAGTTATGAGGTCATGCTGTGCTGTCATTAACTTGTTTTAAAATTGAATTATGTGTCAGTTAATAGAGTTATATGGGAGAGATCTCTCCAGTTCACAGGAAACATAAGGAAAGCCATGATTTGTTAGATGTTAATGTTTCTTCTTTGAAGAAATCTATTTTATGTTTGGTGAATCCTGCACACTCGGCGCAGGCAGCTGGGACTCAGGGCAGAGGGCCACACGCGCTTACAGGTCTTGGCAGTTGTTTTTCGTGTCAGAGAGAAGGAGGATGGGCCTTGACATATTTTTCATTCCGTGCTAGGACGAACCGCATTGTGAGCTCATCAGACAGGACAGGTGGGGCTTCTGATTCAGCCAGCATTTCCTGAGCACCTGTTATGTGTCAGGTCCTAGTCCTGGTGCTGGGGACACCAAGACCCTGCCCTCATGGAGCTCACATGCTAGCCTTCAGATGTGTCTTTTAAGTCCTTAGGAAGACATCAGAAAGTAAACTGAAAGCGATCTTTTTGATTTATCACCCCCCTACCAACTTTTTGTTGTGTATTATTTATTTTTGAATAGGTTATACATTTACATGATAAATAACTTAAAAGATTTTAAAATGAGAAATCTGTCTATCCCTGATACCTAGCTATCTAGTTCCCTACATTAGATGAAACCCCTGTTACCAGTTTCTTGTATACCCTTCCAATGATGTTCTATATGTATACAAGCATTTGCATCTATATGTATATTTTTTCATTTATTTCTTTAAGGTTCTCTGTCCTCCCTAACTTTTTATTTTTAAAAATTGGGCTGGGCGCGGTGGCTCACGCCTGTAATCTTAGCACTCTGGAAGACCAAGGTGGGAGGATCGCTCAAGGTCAGGAGTTCAAAAGCAGCCTGAGCAACAGCGAGACGCCGTCTCTACTAAAAATAGAAAGAAATTAATTGGCCGACTAAAAACATATAGAAAAAAATTAGCCGGGCATGGTGGCACATGCCTGTAGTCCCAGCTACTTGGGAGGCTGAGGCAGAAGGATTGCTTGAGCCCAGGAGTTTGAGGTTGCTGTGAGCTAGGCTGACGCCACGGCACACTAGCCCAGGCAGCAGAGTGAAACTCTGTCTCAAAAAAAAAAAAAAAAATTGAAAGAGTAACACCATATAACCTTCACGTGGATTCCCCAGTGGTTACCATTTTACCATATTTGCTTTATTTCTCTCCCCCGTCCCCACATGCACATGCACCTTACTTTTTCTCTTCTGAAGCTTTAAAAGTGAGTAGCAGATACCATTATAATTCACCCCTTGAAACTTTGGCAGGCATCTCCTAAGAAGGACATTCTCCTACGTGCATACATAACCACAATTTAATCATGCTACTCAAGAATTTTATCACTGATATAGTACAATTATCTGACACCTAATACCCAGTCCCTACTCAGATTTCTCCATTTGTCCAAGCAATGTTCTTTATAGCTTTGTTTTGTTTGTTCATTTCTTTAAATTCAGGGTCCCCTGAAGGATTCCTCATTACGTTTAGTTGTCATGTCTGCTTAGTTTTTTAAAACACTTACCTGCTTTGGTTTCCTCCTGATCTTTACCCTCATTCTTGGGCCTTCAATTTTCTTGTCACCTTTGCTTTTTCACCTTTTAAGACAGTTTCAATACCATTGCATTCTGGTCCCTGCAGGTGTCAGGCGGCCTTAAAGAGCGGAATGGATCTTGACGTGGTTAACATGTTTGTGATTGCGGGCGGGACGCTGGCCATCCCAATCCTGGCATTTGTGGCCTCGTTTCTCCTGTGGCCTTCTGCACTGATAAGAATCTATTACTGGTAAGCTAATTTTATAATTGACATTTGTAAGATTAGCATAATATTGTCATCTTCTCTGTTTGTCCCTTTTGTTATCGTTCAACATTTCATCATAGAATATTTCAAGCATTCAGAAAAGTTAAAAGGCACTCATCCTCTTTTGAATTTTGAGCATGTTCTTGAGGAATTGGCGGTAGCTTATCACCAGGTAAGTTCTTTCAGGTTCCTGATAGCATCTTCGCCCACCCACACCCCAACGTCACTGATTCTGTCTTCAAGTAAGGATTGTGCATGTTTATGGGAACTCCTTTGGTACTTTCTTGGACATTGGATTCTGACCCTGTGATGTCCTGAGAGGTGCAATGATGTCACTAAAAAATGAATTAGAAAGAACAGGGCCATTGAGATGGCATATGTAGGACAGAATGTGTTTAGAGTTGTTCTAGAAGTATTCATTAATAAAGTGACGAAAAGAAAAAGAAGTTTCCAAAATACGCCATTCTTGTACCACTTTTATGATTTGTGCCCTATCTACGTACCACCTATCCTTTTCTTCTGTATTTCCTTTAGAATGAGTCTCCTTTTTTCAAACTTTAAATCAGTTTATCTAAAAAGTGGTATAAATATCACAACCTTAAGTGGAAAGCTTGCCATACTTGCCATAAATAGTAAATTAATTCTTAAAAGTAAAAATAAACACAATGGCATTAAACAATCTTACTGAATTCTAGCCTAGATACCGTTGCCTACCAAAGGCTCTGAGTCTCCTTTCTCTTTGTTACAAAGTGTAAGAAAGGCCTGGAAGATGTAGCAGCCCTGAGCAAACCCTCTCTCCTTGATGGAATCAGAAAGTTAACAGTTGAACAGAAAATGACTTTCTCAGGATGTGCTTCACTGACTTTTCATGCCACTGTCCATTTATCAAAGAAAACCAGCCCTCCTGCCCCCGTGGTATGCGTCCCCTGGTGATGGGAATACTGAAATTGGCCCGGTTGCTCTCTGTGCCGTAGATAAGCCCATTGAGATTTAACTGGGACTTCCAGGAGTTAGAACTCACTTCTGCACCGGAGAGAAGAGTGCAGGGAGGCTGTGGTGCCCTTTATCTGCCCTCCTTTCTGGGTCCTGTTTGTTTCACTAGAGTGTGGAATTTTCTACCTGCCATCCAGGCTCTGATCCTTGAAAATAAGCTAATTGAATGGAAGGGAGCTTTTCATCTTTGCTCTTGCTCTCTGGTTGTGGAATGTGTCAGGGTTCACCCAGAACCCACCTTCTGCATTGACACAGCTGAGACTCCAGCCACTTAAATGCCATTGCTCTTGCAGTGCTGGCAGCAGGGGTTCTTGTGATTTGGGGGCCATGGCTCCTGGGTGGCCCCCAACATGGAGAGGTCAGAGTTGTGTGCCCCTCCTTGTGGCCCTGCTGAGGCATCATGGACCTCCACACACAAATGCCATTTTTATTAACTAAGTCAAATTGAAGCCACGAATGCAATTCACTGAGATGGCCCGTAACCATGGATATGGCTGCATATGGAGGTGTGATTATGTAAAGGCTAATTCCACCCACCTCATGGAGAAACCAGCCTCAATGCTGCAAAGTCCTCCAACCCCCAAGTTCCTTGAGTTGTCCAGAAGACTTTCAGAGTCAGGGTGTTAGAGTAATTTTGATATTTGATTTTTAAAGAGAAAAATAAGTTCATGGCAAGTAATCACTTTTTTATTGAGTTAAAATTCACATAACATAAAAGTCACCATTTTAAATTATACCATTCAGTGGTTTTAATATATTCACAGTGTTGTACAACTACTATCTAATTTCTGAACATCTCTATCTGCTCAGGGGAACCCCCCTGGGGTAGCAGTCACTCTCAGTTTCTCCCTCCCTCATGCCCTGGCAACCTCTAGTCAATCTACTGTCTATCTCTTTGGATTTGCCTATTATGGACATTTCATATACATGGGGTCATACAGTATGTGACCTTTGTGTCTGGTTTCTTTCACTCGGCATAAGGTTTTCAGGGTTTATCCATGTTGTAGCATGTGTCAGCACATCATTCATTGTTATGGTTGAATAATATTCCACTGTATGGTTATATCATACTTTGTCTATCCATTTATCTGTTGATGGACACTTGGGTTGCTTCTGCATTTTGGCCATTATGAATAATGCTGCATAGCAAATAATTCACTTTTATTAACAAATAGATACCACAAAAAAAACAAAACAAAAAAAACAGAGAGGCCCCACAGATCAGAGCCTTCAGTCCCTCATTAATTGGTAGTGCAGATGCATGTGATCTTAAAGCCTGCCCATGCCTGTCACCCAGCTCTGAGCTGTGGCTGAAAGACAAACATGGTGCTCTTATTTTGTGAACTCAGGCACATCGGCCAAGAATAAAACCCAGCTGGTTGGGCAGGATAAAAATCCTAGAAAATCTTTCAGCTTATGCCAGGTGGCATTGTGTGTGACATGGGGGAATATGGTTATAGTAATAGAACCCATGATGCCATTGCAGAGAGCTGTCAGAAAGCCCGTGAGTGCCTTCCTCCGCCCCACTGAGACTCACAGTCTGTGTCCTCCATGTTGCCTTGCTGCAGGTGACGTTTACACAGTGGTTGCCATAGGATGAGCAGCTTTACCATGAGTCATTTGTATCCCTTGCCACAGCCCCTCCTCCAAAGGCCTTCCTTTGCTAGGTTGCCAGTAATGACCACCAGTGGGGTCACTTTGACCCTGGGTGGGTCAGGTTAATTTTCAGGATTGCTACACGAACAGGAACAGCAGGCAGTAGAGACAGCCTGGCTCGAACTCCCCTCCCCCGCTGCCATGCCATATGGTGAAATTATCACATGGTGTATGCTCCTGGAGTTCCCTCTGCGAGATCTCAGCTCCTCAGGGAACAGGAACTGGTGTCCCCAGTAGGCCACAGCCAGTCTTCAGAGCAGCTTTCTCTGGGTTTAAGTGTCCCTGAAGCATGGCCAGCTTGTTTCCACAGCAATGTGGACTACAATTGCTCCTGCAGGAGGCACCAAATGCTTTACCCTGAGGCTACAGAAAGCCAAGCCTGGGATGCTGCGGCCACTGTGGAGGAGAGCAGGGGCAGCTCAGGTTTTCACTGTGTGATGAAATATCAAGACTGTTACAGGATGAAAAAGACTGGGATTTTCTGAGTTTTGTTTTCCCTAAGAAACTCAATTGTGAAATCAAGATAAGAAACATAGCAGGCAATTCACTTATATAAATATAAGAGAGAAAAAGGAGTGAGAATTGGAAAAGAAGAAATGAAACTGACATTGTTTGCAGATGACATGGTTGTGTACATAAAAAGTCTGAAAGAATCTATATATTTATTAGAATTAATAAGTGAATTCAGCAAGATTGCTAAATATAAGATTAGTAAACAAAAATCAGTTGTATACCAGCAACACACAAATAGAAAATGAAAAAATTAAGCTAGGCACAGTGGTGCATGTCTATAGTTCTAGCTACTTGGGAGGCTAAGGCAGGAGGATCGCCTAAGCCCACAAGTTCATTTCCAGTCTGGGCAACATAACGAGACTGTGTCTTGAAAAAAGAAAAGAAAAAGAAAAAACGTTGGCCAGGCATGATGGCTCACGCCTGTAATCCTAGCACTGGGAGGTGGAGGCCCGTGAATTGCTCAAGGTCAGGAGTTCAAAACCAGCCTGAGCAAGAGTGAGACCCCATCTCTACTAAAAAAATAGAAAGAAATTAGCTGGACAACTAAAAACATAGAAAAAATTAGCCGGGCGTGGTGGCTCAGGCCTGTAGTCCCAGCTACTCAGGAGGCTGAGGCAGGAGGATTGCTTGAGCCCAGGAGTTTGAGGTTGCTGTGAGCAAGCCTGACGCCACGGCACTCTAGCCTGGGCAACAGAGTGAGACTCTGTCTAAAAAAAAAAAAAGAAAGAAAGAAAGAAAGAAAGAAAGAAAGAAAGAAAGAAAGAAAGAAAGAAAGAAAGATATTAATACCATTTACCATAGTGTCAACAAACATGAAATACCCAAGATTAAATCAAAAGAGCAATGTGGAAGACATCTACACAGAAAATGACAAAGTATTCATGAGAGAAATTTAAAAAGAACTAAATTAGTGGAAGGATAGACACTATTTGTGGGTTGGAAGACTTACTATTGTTGAGATGTTGAATTTCCCAACAGTGATCTATAGATTCAGTGTATGCCCATTTGAAATCCCAACAGGTTTTTTTTTTGTACATAATTTGATAAGCTGATTCTTAAATTTAGAAGGAAAAGCAAAGTGCCAGTTAAGCAAGACAATCTTGAAGGAGAACAAAGCTGGATGATTTACATACACTGCCAGCTATCAGGACTAATTATAGGCCAGGTGGTGGCTCATGCCTATCATCCTAGCACTTTGGGGAGGGGGGAGGAATGCTTGAGATCAGGAGTTCTCGACCAGCCTGGGCAATATATTGAGCCCTCACCTCTACCAAAACTAAAAAAACAAAATAAAAAATTAGCTGGGCATGGTGGCGCATGCCTGTAGTCCCAGCTTCTCAGGAGGCTGAAGCAGGAGGATCGCTTGAGTTCAAAAGTTTGAGGTTATAGTAAGCTATGATTGTGCCACTGCACTCTAGCCCAGGTGACAGAGTGAGAGCCTATCTCAAAAAAAAAAAAAAAGACTATAAAGTTACTGTTATGGTAAATCAAGTCAGCCTGAAATTAGCACAGACAAGGACAATTGGATCCTTGGTACAAGAGAGTCTAGTAACAAGCTCACAGATACAGTCTCTTGTTTTATGACAAAGACAGCACTGCTCTGCAGTGGGGAAAGGGAACTGAGTTAACAAGATATCCATCTGGAAAAGCTTCATTCTGACCCCTTTGTTAGGCAGAATTACTAAAATGGCCCCACAGAGATGACCCTCCCTAATCTCCAAGGCCTATGGCTATGATGATGTATCCTTCTCATGATTATGTTAAGCCGGAGAGGAATGCATGGGATTTCTAGGTAGGAGAGAGTCCCCAGCTGACAGCCAGCAAGGAAACCGGGACCTCAGTCTTAGAACCACAATTAACTGAATTCTGCCAACAACCTGAATAAATTTAGAAGCTGAATCTTTTCTAAAGCTTCCAGATAAGAGCCAGCCTCGCTGTCACCTTCATTGCAACCTTGTACTACCTTGAGGCCAGAACCCAGCTGAGCTCACATCTGACCTACAGGACTGTAAGCTAACAAACCGTGGTGGTTTTAAGCTGCCAAGTTTGTGGTTATTTGTAATACAGCAATTGAAAATGAATACAATGCCATCTACCACTTCATACCATATACAAAAATCAAATCCAGGTGGATTATAGATCTTACTGTCAAAAGTGGAACAATAAAGCTTATAGAAGAGAACAGAACATTTTCTTGATTTAAGGATAGGCAGAGATTTCAGAAACATGAAACAAAAACACTAGCCATAAAGGAAAACAAATTGTTCAGTTCAGTTGGACCACATTAAATAAAGATATTTTGTTAATCAAAAATACTATTTAGAGTATAAAGAGGCAAGCCAGAGAATGAGCAAATATATTTGCAAATATAAACCTATGTCTTATATCCAGAATATATAAAGAACTCCTACAAGTCAATAAAAAAGAACAGACAACTCAATTTTAGAAATAGACAAAAACTCTGACACTTCACAACAGAGGGTGTCCAAATGGTGAATGAACGTACGAAATGTGAAATGGTGTTCAATTTCATTTGTCATAGGGCCGTTAAAAGTAAAACCACAATGAGGTACCATTATATGTCCACCAGAATGGCTAAAATGAAAGAGGCTGACTGGTAATTCCACGTGTTCACAAGATGTTGTATTAGTTTCCTATGGTGCTGTAACAAATTACCATGAACTGGGTGGCTTAAAACCACAGAAATTTATTCTCTTGCAGGTCTGGAGGCCAGAAATCTGAAATCAAGGTGTTGGCAGTGTTGGTTCCTTTGGAGGTTCTGAGGGAGCCTCCCTCTGTGCCTCTTCTCTAGCCTCTTGTGATTGCTGCCAATCCCTGGCATTCCTTGACTTGTGGGTACAGCATTCCAGTCTCTGCCTGTGTTTTCACACATTGTGTTCTTCTCTCTATGTGTTTCTGTGACCTAATTTCCTGTTTTTCAAAGGCCACCAGTCCTGTTGGATTTAATTCAGTATGACCTCAAGTTAACTTGATGACATCTGCAAAGATCCTATTTCCAAATAAGGTCACATTCATAGGTTCCAAGTGGACATGAATGTTGGGGGGATACCATTCAACCTGCTAGAGATGTAGAGCAACTAGAATCTGGAATATTGCTGATAAGAGTGTGAAGTGGTTCATTCACTTTGGAAAACTGGCAATATGACCCACTAATTCCACCAAACAGAAATGTTTACATATGTTGATCAAAGGAGATGTATTAATACAAGAGTGTTCCATGGCAGCTTCACTCACAATATCCCCAAATTGGAAACACCCTAGCACCCTAGCAACACCCAAATTGGAATACCCTTCAATGTATTAGATAATAAAATTGAAGTATACTCGTGCAATTATTCATACAGTGGTATCTTATGCAACTACAAAAAGGAAAGAACTAGTGCTACATTCTGCAACAAAGTGATCTTCACAAACATAATATTGAGCTGAAGCAGCCAGGCACAAATAAATTGTTACAGTGTGATAAAGTTCCAAAACAGACAAAACTCCTGGAGAGACAGAAGGGAGGTAGCAGTTGCCCCTGTGGCATCTGATGGGAAGGGATGTGGAGTGGGTATCTGGGGTGCTGGTCATATTCTAGATCCTGATCTGGGTGCACAAACATGCGTTCATTCACTTTGTGCAAATTCTTTGGGCTACGTGCTTGTAGTTTATACACTTTTCTGTATGGCTTATACTTTAATGAAAAGTTTCTTTGAAACATAATAATTAAGAATATAGAGAAATTGGACTCTCATACACTGCTGGTGGCAAAGAGAAATGGTGCAGCTCCTTTGGAAAACAGTTTGGCAGTTCCTCAACTGATGAAAAGCGGAGTTACTACATGACCCAGCAGTTTCACTCTAGGCATTTACCCAAGAGAACTGAAAACATATGTGCACATAAAAACTTGTATGTGAATGTTCATAGTGGCATTATTCATAACAGCCAAAAAGTAGAGACAACCCAAATGCCCATCAACAGATGGCTGGATTAACAAAATGTGACAATGGGATATTGTTTAGCCTTTTAGAAGAATGAAGTACTGATACATGCTATAACATGAATGAACCTTGAAAACATTATGCTAAGTAAAGGAAGCAGATAAAAGGCCACCACATTGTGTGATCCCATTTATAGGAAATGTCCAGAATAGGCAAATCCATAGAGACAGAAAGTAGACTAGAGGTTGCCAGGAGCTGCGAGACGGGGAGAATGGAGAGTGAGTGCTAATGGGTATGGGTTTCTTTCTTTTTGTTGTGGTAAAGTATCTATAACATTAAAAAATGGAAAATAAATATTGGCAAGGACGTGGAGGAGTTGGAAGCCCTGTGCATTGCTGGTGGGAATGTAAAGTAGTGCGACTGCTGTGGACAAGTTTGTTGGTTTCTCACAAGGCTCAACATAGAATTGCCATATTATGACCCAGCAATTCCACTTCTGGGTGTATATCCCAAGGAATTGAAAACACGGTCTCAAGCGATACTTGTACCCCAGCGTTCATAGCAGCGTTATTCACAATAGCTAAGAGAGAAACAACTCAAAGTGTTCATCAACAGATGAATGGATAAACAAAATATAATATATACATACAATAGAATACTATTTAGCCTTAAAAAAGAATGACATTCTAGTATGTGCTACAACATGGATGAACCTTGAGAACATTATGCTAAATGGAAGAAGCCAAACATGGAAGGATAAATATCATATGATTCCACTTATACATGGTGTCCAGCTAGAGTGCGGGGGCATCATCGTATAGCTCATAGAGCAACCTCAAACTCCTGGGCTCAGGCAATCCTCCTGCC